>PVKP010018020.1:0-45016 GCA_004027715.1 Plecturocebus donacophilus
CCTGAAATACCTGTAGCAAAGGTATCTCTATAAAAGATTCTAAATAGCAGAGGTCTTCTGGGCTGCCTAGAGGCTCGGGAAAAAGCCTACACAGCTTAGGTGTCTGTGTGCACATAGCATGGCAAAATCTCCCTTCCATTGAGGGTACTAACTCTCTAAGCCACATGCAGCCTCACACTTTAATAGCAGCAACTGCAGTCTTAGAACCAGGAAATCGGTCTGGCTCCAGATCCCAGGTGTGACATCAACTTGGAGTATGCCTTTGGGAAAGTCTTTGGGAAAGTCACTTTTTAGGTAGGGCTTCATCTTCCTCACTTCTAAATAAGATAAGCTCTATTCAACCTCTTAGTAGAGGAAATGGGGAAAGGTGCTATATTACATGTCCTTTTGAGGTTCTCAAGAAAAACCCATAGACTCAAGAAAAATGCATCTTTTTCTTGCAATATCACTGAGAAACAGATTTCCTGAAGCCTATTCATCAATCCCATATCTACCCCTGAAATTCAGGTACAGAATCTCTGGGATAGACTCCCATCTGGCAGTAAAATTCTATGACTCTAAGGGGAAATGAGCAAAATTAAGCAATAAAATCAACAGCAAAATCCTGGGAAGCCTGCAAGGCAATTCTGTTTTTCAAAAGGTTCTGATTTCTGAGCAGGATAAGTGGCTTTAATTTGCATTTAATTTCCAAATGTGCTTTATAGTATAAATTCTAAGTAATCTGATGAATGGAAATCTTCCCCGTGTCCACCTGTCCCTCTCCATAGCTCACCTGTAATTCCCTGCAAGCCTCCTAGCGTCCCCTCCCTACCCTGAATACCATAGCACATGGAAAACGTCCTCATCCTTAGGAGAGCTTAACTTAGAGTGAGGAAGATAAAAAAAATGAAACAATTAACAGGTGTGTGTATGCATGTGCATATCTATGAGGTCAGTGATATTTTAAAAATCAAGAAAAATGAAGCAAGAGAAAGAGAGGGAAAGGAAGAGTTACCCCGCAGGCCTGCTCTATCTCTTCCATAAAGCTCTCCAGATCTTTTTCACTCACCTCTCTTCATCTTTGTTGCCATTGCTACTCCATGTTGGCTATGCTGATAGAGTCCCACTTTTTAATTTATACATTTTACTTATCATTACCTCTTTTTCAAATATATTGAGGGTGACTTATAAAACAGAGAAAATTCTAAATACATTCTAAACATAGAAAAATAAACTTCAAACTATGGAAAGATGGAGAAAGGAGACATTTGAATCATAAGTGTTAATAACATAACTGCAATTCCTTGCAGTCAGGACACAAAAGAAAATCTAACATGATTTTCCTTATAGGAAAAATAGAATCAGACACATTCCTCGTGGGACAGAATCACATTTTTAATTCTGCTGCTAAATTCTGAAAGTGATTTCTCATGTGAGCTCTTATGAAAATAACAGCATGGTATAATAAGCAGTATTGTTGGAATATTAACAATTATATGCATACACATTTCCTGAATGTCTGTTGAGGGCCTAGCAAGCCACCGGTTCCTAGGGATCTGAGGCAAAAACAAGACGTTCTAGACCTCAATTCCAGAATAGTAAGATAAGTGCAATGGGAAACACAGGGAAGGAAAGTTGAGGACAGTCCTGTAGAGAATAGTACATTTCATTCAGTCATGTACTCATTCAGTCAGTGAGTTATTACAAAACACATGTTGTCTTCCCAGTGCATGTACCAAGCGATGCTGAAGGCCCATAGAATATTTCAGTGAACAAGGTGAAAAACCTCCTCACCCCTGGGGAGCTTAACTTAGAGTGAGGGAGATAAAAAACGAAACAATGCATGTGTGTATGCATGCGCATATCTATGAGGTCAGTGATGTTTTAAAAATCAAGAAAAAATGAAGCGAGAGAAAGAGAGGGAAAGGAAGAGAAAAAACAGAGTTGCTAGTTTAACAATGATATTCAGCCAATTCTCGTCAAAGAGGAATATTTGAGCAGAGGCCAGAATAAAAGGCAAAGCATATAAATATCTGAAGAATAAATGTTCCAGGAAAAAGAATCAGAAACCACAAAAGCCCTGTTATAGGCTGAGGGTTTTTTTTTTTTTCTAAAATTTTATATGTTGAAGTGCTAAACCCAAGTACCTTAGAATGTGACTGTAGGAGGAAACAGGGCCTTTAAACAGGTGATTAAGTTAAATGAGGTCAGTAAGTCAGGCCCTAATCCAAGATTACTGGTGTCCTTGTAAGAAGAGGAAATTAGGACATGGTCACACACAGAAGGAATAACATATAAAGATCTATGGAGAGGAGACATATCTGCATGCCAAGGACAGGGGCCTCAGAGGAAACCAATCTTGCTGACATCTTGATCTGTATCTTCTGGCCTCCAGAACTAGGAAAGGATAAGCTGCAGTTGTTTATACCATGTAATTTGTGATACTTTGTTATGGTAGCCTACCAAAAATGAATACAGATCTAAACATAGAGGTTTGTTTGACATTATTATAAGAGCCAGTTGCCAGAGCAGACTAGTGGGTGGAAGGAGTCGAGGTCTGAGTGGAGGTCCTTGGAGGCTGTGAGGACACTGTGACTATCCCAGCTCATAAACCTTTGCCCCAACTCTATGTTCACCTACAGCTATAGGGGGACTCATCATCCATGCTGATAGAACCTCATCCTAAAAGCCTGCCTTCTCTCCATTGGCTGCCTGGCGGTTTTCTTCCACACTATGGAGAGATGTTGAATCCAGAGTCCGGTCAGGTTTCATGTGCCAGAGGTTTAACGTTCCCTAGGGCAACCCTCCACCAATGAAGAAAGGACATGGGTGGTAAGTGCCCAGATTCACCATCCCTTGATGGAACAATTCTTAGCATGTCCTGTGAGGGTCCTCAGAGTGCCGGAGAGTGGTGAAGTCCCAGTTCCCCACAATGATAAGCTATTCATCAGGATAACCTTTCCTGGCTTTCTTTTCTTTGTTGTTGTTGTGTTTTGACAGAGTCCAGTTCTGTTGCCAGGCAGAAGTGCAGTGGCACAATCTCAGCTCACTGTAACCTCTGCCTCCCAGCTTCAAGCGATTCCCCTGCCTCAGCCTCCCTAGTAGCTGGGACTACAAGTGCACACCACCATGCCCGGCTAATTTTTTATATTTTAGTAGAGATGTGGTTTCACCAAGTTGGCCAGGATGGTCTTGATCTCCTGACCTCATGATCCACCTGCCTCAGCCTTCCAAAGTGCTGGGATTACAGGCCCAGCCCTTTTCCTGGCTTGCTTTCTTCCCTGTCTCATTTGTATCCCAATATGCTATTTGAATTCAAGTCCTCGTTTCAGAGTCGGCTTTGGGAATATCTCAAACTAAAAAAGTATTTTGGACTTTGTTCAAAAATTGTTGCTTTTGGAGAATGTAAGCAAGAACTTAACATGATCTGATTTTTCATGATTTAAGAATGTTTTTGGCTACTCCTTGGAGAGATGAGCAGCTTTGGTTGGAACTTGAACAATGCATTAGATTTTTAGGAATATCAATCATAAGAATGCAGGAAGTAAAAAAATAATCTTTTCAGATCAAAGTTGGGTACATCTTCAGGCAGAGGAGAGCTAGCCCTAGTGAGTCTGTCTGAGAAAATCACATCTGAGTGTGGGTGACGATGTCATCTCCTCCTCTAAGAAATGCCTTCCCTTGTCTCTAGGAGGGCCATTTAGATCTGATATCTGGTACAAGATTCAGTCGCCAAAAGTTAAAAGCAAGTAAACTAGCAGTTAGCCAAGAAAGCTGTTATTTATAATATATAGATGAAGAAACGGAGTCCCCATAAATAGAAGTAAGTTACTCAAGGCCAATCACCACAAAGCCAGGCAAGCTTTGAGGAACTAAGCCATGACTTGCCTTTCTTTACGTCTGGTCTAGTACCTAACATAGGCACTTTACTGGGTGCTCCGCAATATGGCTTTATAAATAAGTGAACGAATGAGCAAGCTATAAGCAGCAACCCTAGTTCACTCTCTATCTCTCGATGCCACACCAATGTCCACTAAAGTGCCAAATATTTGTTCGCTACATTCCCTCTTTTTTCTCTTATCCTGTATTGCCGCCCTCAAACGATGACTGTGTCTTACAGGGGCTTCCCGAGCACAGCTTGGAAAGGGGCACAAAGATAAACAATGAAGGATAGAAGTGAATTAACACTTCATGAGAGCTGCTTGGGGGTCTAGTATCATTCCTGGTACTTTATATACCTTCTTTGGTCCTCCACATTTTAGAGATAAGAAAATAGTGACCCAGAGATGTCAAGTAAATTGTGCAATGACACAAAACACTTAAAATTGTAAAACAATGAGTCCAACCCCAAAGGTCAAACACAAAGGAAATAACAGACACTGTGAAGAAAAAGTGCAGCTGAACATAGACTATAGTGTCTGTGTAAGACCAAAATAGTTTCCAAGAATCAAGCAAAATAGAATAGGTGAGAATGCAGGCCCATAGAGGACAGGGAACAGGACTGAAAGTGAGGCAACAACAGTGCCAGTTGTCACCAGTGACCAGTGTATGACATGGAGAAGTTACTTAAGTTCTCTATGCCTTTGTTTCTTTATATATAATATGGAAACTTTAATACTCACGTTAGCACAAAGTTGTATTGATCTGCTTTGCTAATAATAAGGTATTATTCAAATAAGAAGATAAAGGTGAACAAGATCATCTATTTCAATTTTGCCCTCTTCCCCAGCATACGCACACATGTACCACACCGTCCCAGCCCAGATGTATGAGGCTCCTCTACAGAAAATGTGACACACAGTTTTCAGCCATTGTGTTAAAGATCTTTTCCTTCCTGAAATTATTCATTTCACTGAGGAGGAGCTGCTAGGAAGGCCAGTTCATCTTCTTTCGATGTGGGCACCTCCCTTTGTCATCTACACACTGATTTTTCTTATAGCTTAGACATAATTCATGTACCATTTTTGGGAAATGGCTTAGCCTTTCTGTGCCTTTGTTTCCTCATCTATACAATGAGTATCTGCTTAGTTATTCTGTAAGTGTTCTATCAGCTATAAATTCCATAGCTCTGTGTAAGGAGAAAAAAAGGAGAGAAGTTTCCTTTGAATGACACTGCTGTCCCCAGCCTAGTGTCTGACATTAATCAGCATGATCAGACACAGTGGCTTCTATGGGCTAAAAGTCCGGTTCATTGTCAGTCCCTGGGCAATGGATTCTAACACTCATCTGGAGGATTGCTCGGGGCCTTTGATATGACTGATGGAATTTCTGTTTCATGAAAGTCAGAAATAAACCAGAAACCAATTATGAACATTTCGAACATGGTCTAGCCTAATCCCATCTTTCTTCCTGCCAGAAACCTAAAATTGATAAGCAAAGGAGCTCTCAATTGCCCCAACATTGCAGGAAAACAGCACCAGAGTGAGAAGGAATATCCAGGATTTCATTAACTCAATTGAATGTCTGACAAATAAGATGCTAAATTCACCTCCCAGGGTTTCCATTTTTTCATTTGTAAAATGGAACCCTGATCCTGCCTAGCCCACCTCACATAGCTGCCAGAAGAGTGATAAAAATTGGTCCAGTTTCCATTGTATTTTCCAACCTACGATACAAATGAAACAACCACTAACCTGAATTGAATGCACCTGGGCCCAATAGAAGGAAGCTTTTCAAAGGTCCCTTTGGGCCCATGTTCAGTGGAAAATTACCTTAGTTAAATTAACGTGTAGGAGGACTGGTGGAAAAGGGGAAGGATTGGCAATTAAAATGTGCATCAGTCATTAACACCTTAGTAAGAATAAGTTTCCAACTCTTCCCTAAGCAAGTTTGGAAAAGGGATATGTGAAGATGAGGTCATATTAGCCACAGAAAGCTCAAAGGAGGGGAGGCAAAAAGAAAAGCGTAGGTAATATAGGCAACAGGACCCTCTTTCTCCAAGAATCAGCCTAGAATCATAGCATTTTGGAGTTAGACTAAATCTCATCTGAGATGGCAGCTTAATTGTTGTAGAGTGTGCATTTAGTCCATAATGTAACCCCCAGAGCCTCAGCATCCCCATCTGTAAACAGGGCTATATTGGGGACTGTTGGAAAGATAAAACAAGTCAATGCATGTGGAGGGCTGCCCAGTGCTTGGCATGGAGAGATGCTGGTGCGTCGTGACTCTTGGACTTCTGCAGTGCTGCTTGGGGCTAACTGTACTGCAAAAAGTGGACTTGTTTCTACATTTTTGGAAGATTGGAACCAGGAAAACACATCAACACTGCATAATTCTGGCCCTGGGTTCAAACATGCATCCTGGGCCCAGTTTTGCCCATAACTTTCTCAATGTGCTTTGGGTAAGCCCGACCCTCTCTCTGAAGCTTCACTTTTCAATCTCTAAACACAAAAGCTGCATAATTTTCCCCATTAAAATCCCCTTTACTTATAACAATCACCTAAACCATTGTGTGTATGTGTGCTAAGCATGGGCTTGTGAGAGCAAACATTTATTTGGTGTTTACTGTGCCATGCCCCAGCACTTGACATGTTTAAGCTTTTTTAGTCGTCACTGCAGCCTACAAGACAGGCCCTTTTATCATCCCTATTTCTCAGAAGAGGGAAACAGAAGGACAGAACGATTAAACAACCAGCTTGAGGTCAAGAAAATAAAGTTTTTCACATTAAAAACCAGGCAGTGTGGCTCCAGAGCTCAGAACCTCTTTTACACAAATACTCCTTTTGAAGTAAATGTCCATCTAGTTCCATTTTACAAACGGAAAAGCAGAGTCTCAGGCATTCTCCAGGAGCCTCAGACAAATGGCAGACCCAAGACTCACAGCCAAGGCTCTCTGGTCCCAACACTTGCTCTCTCGAGCACTGTGGGAGAAAATGTCCTTGCCAGGAATTCTGCTCCAGCTGGGATCCCACTGAGGTTTTCTCTGAATCTGGCATTTTATTTACTGGCTTAGGTCTGCCCCAAGCAGGGTTCGTGTTGTTCCATCTGGCTTCCTCTTCCACCCGACTTCTCAGCTAGCTGAGAGGGAGGGAGTCTGCAGGTGAATGAGCAGTTGCCTTTATTTTAGATGTATGAGATTCCGGATCAAGTCCCCAAAGAAGCAGATTAATCACAAGAAGTTATTTTCCTTTTAATTAAAAAGTATTATCAACAGTGGCTCCAGCCCTGCTGATTCTCAGAGCAGACAATAAGGGTGAGCATAGCAAGTGAGCAATATTAATTTTCCCCAACCAATTTAAAGATAATAGCCCTCACATGTGCTAGAGACTCACAAGTCTGTTTGTGCACCAGTCATCCTTTTCCCCTAGGGCTCTGTCGGGTTTCCTCTAACTTCTTGCTGACTATTGGAGGCATCCCCAAGGAAGGAGACGCACAGAATACAAGGCAAGGGATGAGACTAGACATCAGCATCTGTATTGGGAACAACAGTCACCTGGGAAGCCAAATGGAAGCACTTTTAGCTAAAACCTGAGACGGCATGTATTTCACAGAGAAAAGCATGAGCTTCCGGGCTCAGCGCTGACACGATGTGACCATGGGGTTACAGGTTAACTTGTGCCCTGCTCCCCCATTGGTTTGTTGAAGCCCTTCATGGCCAGTACCTTGAAATGTGACTGCATTTGAAGACAGGGTATTTAAAGAGGTAATTAACTTAAAATAGTCAGTTAGTATGGACTTTGATCAAATATGACTCTTGACCTTGTGAGAAAAGGATACTAGGACATAGACACACATAAGCGGGGAGGCATGTGAAGACACAGGGAAAAGGTAGCCATCTGCAAGCCAAGGAGAGGGGCCTCTGAAGAAACCAACTATGCCGACACCTTGATTTCGAACTTCTAATCTCTATAACTATGAAGAAATACACTTCTGTTTTCTAAGCCGTTCAGTCTGTGGTACTTTTGTTATGGCAGCACGAACAAACTAATAAACTCAGGCAGACCTATCTCTGGGAAAGTCTTCACATCTGCACAGTAGGAAGACTAATAAAATTTATCTCCAGGATCTGTTCTGGCCCTAGATTTCTTAGCTGGACTATCAGAGTGACATGAAGTTTGCTTGATTATCCTCTGACACCCTGCCAAGAACGACATAAAGATCTTTAAATACTTAGTAGACTTCAAAGCAGGACTACTTCAGTAAAAGAACAACCATTCCCTTCTGTTCTCCAGGCAGGCTCAAAAATCTATCCATCCTCAGGATCCATACCTAAGTGAAGCTTTCTTTGACTCTCCACTCCCCTTCCTCTCTGTCCCATGTTCATAAAGTATTCTTCCTCTATACTTGTAGCCCGCCACATTTACTACACTATAATGACATTGCTTGCTTGGCACCTTTGATAGATGGATTGCATTAGTGGCCACAGATAATTGTCCTTTGGTATCTCTGTACTTTGCAGCAAGACTTTGTACCTTCTCCATCAAAACATAAAGTCTATTTCCCAACCTCTGAAATCTAGGCTGGACTTATACCTTGCTTTGCCCAGTAGAATGCAGCAGAAGTAACTTTTTCCGAATTCCAAGCCTATGCCTCAGCAGACATGCACAACTTCTCTTGTTCTCTTAGACTTCCATATCTGCTATTAAAACAACCTAAGGCTGTCTTGCTAGTGAATGAGAGATCACATGGAGGACAGATCAGATTCCCCAACCAAGGTTATTCTAGACTTATCTTCGGGTAGTCAATATCAAAACAAAGGAGAGAGCCTAGCCAGGATCAGCAAAACCACCTACCTTATGAAAGCTGGCCACTGACTCATAGGTGAGTATAGTTGAAAACAGAAGAACATACCAGCAAAGCCCAGCCTTAACCTCCAATGCACAGAAATATGAGCCATAGGAACATTTGCTTTTAAGCCATCAAGTTTTGAAGTACTTTGCTACACAGCACAAACTAATAAATCACTTTTCTTGTCTCTTCTGCTAAAAAGTCAGATCTCATAAGCAGATGGTGCAACTTGGTCATTTGTGTAAAGTATGCATTAGAATAGATGTGTGAAGAAAATGTATTGAAGAAATGAATTGTTGTTTTCATATACTCATCTGTTCCCACATGATTATGGGAGATTAGAGTTTTCAAATTGTAAGCAATGGTATTTCCCATTTCAAATATTTTTCTGTAATATAACTTTGCCTCATTCCCATCAGAAGTTGCAGTTCATTCTCCAACCTCTCAGGTGAGAATGGTCTCTATAATGGCTTTGATTAACAAAATATAGCAGAAGAGACACTGTGAAAGGTCTAAGCACAGCCTTTAACTCATTTGATGCTCTTGAAAGCCAGCAGCAATAGAAGAAGAGATAATACCATGTAGATAAGCCTAAATAACATGGAGAAAACTTGGAGGAGAAATGATATGTGAAGGAAGAGGGGAGGCAATAAGGACCACCAAGGCACCAGGCAAGAAGTAAACATGTCACGTGGAAGTGGATCCTCCAGCCTTAACTCTCCTAGCTGGTGCTACGTAGACCAGAGACAAGTTGCTAAGGTTAGTCCTTACCAATAGCTTGACCCATATAATTGTGAGCAATAAAAAAAGGTTGCTTTAAACCAATAAATTTTGTGATTATTATATGGCAATAAATAAATGAACATGGATAGCAATAATGTGCTGATGGGAAGCTCACTTAAATGTTCTCATTGGCAGTGTTCTCATATTTATGCTAGGGATGCATTCAATCACTCAATAAAACTCCCTGGAGAGCTGGGAGGCAGCACAGTGAATAAGCTTCAGGTTCTGCCTTCAGGGAGTTTACGTTCTGTAGAAACAAGACAAGAGGCCAAAAACTCACGGATCAGGAATATCAGTCCTATTGCACTAAGTATAGAAATACATGGTAAGGGTGGGAAGAGTATTGGATTCACTCCTGGGGCTGGTAGAGGAAGTGATCTATAGAATAGAATCTAGACTGGGACCAATAATGCAAGGACTTACAAAAGGGAAGGAGAAAGGGTGAAGTCAGAAAGAGGATGTTTAGAAGGAAGAACAAGCATGTCTAAGAGTTCAGAGGTAGGAAAAAGCATGAGGTCTTAGAGAAGAAAGGCCCTACTGAATTGGGAATTGATGAATATATGAGGTATATATACCCATTTGAGGTTAATTATTACAAATTTGACTTACCTAATAGAACATAAAATGAACATACTAAACATAGATTATGTGGTCATTCCTAACCATTAGGAAGGACATGACATGATGAGTGTACCATGGAAAGAGTTTATTTTAATCACTACTGAGAGAGAAAAAAAAACAGATTTCGGAAGAGAAAATGGTTTCACAATTCAGGAAATGATTAGGGGAGGCAGCAGAGAATATATAAGATGATTTAGAAATACAAACTTTTGTTTTTGTTTTAAATAGACAAATTAGGACTCAGAGTACTACAAAGAATGAATTCTTTCTAAGTTGGAAAGTGTAGCTCCTGGAACAATTATCAAGGAGAATGAATGTTATTTCATGGTGTTTCAAGCTCTGTGAAAATTACACCAGCTTCTGGAGTATATCTATTTAATGCAGGAACAGGGAATAGAACAGCTGAACAATCACTGAATTGGGGTCAGAAGTTTACAGTGAAAAGTTCCAAGCATAAGAAGTATGATGCCCGACCCAAGAGGGGAAGAAAAATGTCCACACAGATTGTGGGCTTATGTCCACAATGTCCACACCCTTACTTAGTGGCTTTGGGTCATACAGCAAGATAAGTTTATCAGCCTGTCATTCAACACAGCAATCCTGGAGAAGTTGTCTGGGCCTTTGCCTTGGATCAGCTGTAAACCTCTCAAGAGGAGAAAATGTCAGGAAGGTAAACATTGCAAGTACATGACCTTAACAAAGTGAGAAATCAGTGTTACTTTTCCGGGAATGGGGGCGTCCTGTCTGCACACTCCCTTCTAGACCACATTCTGGATTCTAGGAACCTAAAATTTCATTCCCAGATGGCCCTAAGCCTGCTTCCTGAATCTGCACAGGCCTCTTGCTTAGGTCTGTCCTAATAAAAATTAATCAGGAATGAACTCAAAGTGCCTCACACACAGTTATGTGTTAACCTCAGAAATTGTATCATACTCAGATATAAGTCGTTGCCTAAGAAAAAGAAAATGCAGAGAATTTCCCCTGACTTCCACATACCTCAACTATCTGGACTGGTCTCAGAGTAATTCAGTAGTTGTTGTGCACCTAAATATTAAGTGAGAGGAGCTGCTTAGTGCAGAAGACACATGCATAGAACCATTAAAGCCTGTCAAGATGAAGAAACAGAGAGCAAGTACCTTTGTGTAAGTATGCCTTTTCATGAGTGTGTGAAGAGTAAGGACAAGAGCAAATATTTGCAAAGTGCATTGTGCACAGAGGCACACAGGAAGCAAACTAACTTACCCTGCACAAAGGGGCAATGGTTATGTCACCCTTCCAAATGTTCAGATCATCCTCTGAGGATTAAATTAGGAAAACTGCAATAGATGAGGCTGTCTCTAAAAGTAACCAGATATTAACAGACAAGTTTCCCAGGAGATTTAGAAAGTCTCAAATAGAGATTTGGAGGAACGTGACTGGAATGAGATTATCCCTTTAAAATTTGAGCTTCACAAAGTGAAAAAAAACTTTTTTTGAATTACAAATAAGCCAACAGAGAAATGATATTTAGCACAAAAGCAGGAAATAGATGTGAGGGAGAATCGACGCTGATAAAGTACCTATCATGTGCTGGGCATTTATCATAATCACTTGATAATTCAGTGAGGTGAGTGAGTCCCATTTTATAGCAGGTAGAAGCTTAAAAACTTAAGGCACTAGGCTAATATCACAAATCTCCTCATTAGCAGAATTAGGATTTTAATCCAATGACACAAAGTAAGAGTTAGACAGAGATGTCTTGTCTGGAAGGAAAGACATCTGGATAAAGCATTTAGCGATTAGATACTCATGACTGGCATCATCTGTCTCTCATTTCTGAGATTTTATTATCATTCACCAAATAACAACCTGAATATCATTTGGATTCACATGTAGACTAGCCAATAGGGAAAGCACTGGCTGCTCAGTGAAACCACGTATAACAGACGCACTTGAAGGTGACCTCCAAGAAGTCATGCCCTTGTATGTCCTCTCCCCTTGGATGTGAGTGGAATCTATAATTACTTATTATTAGTGGACTACAGCAAAAGTAATGGTTGTCATTTCTGTGGTTAAATTTAAGCACAAATAAGACTGCCTCAGCAGACTGCAGTTACAAAGCTTCCTCTAACAGCTACTAAACAAAGTTTAGCCTAAAGCTGCCTCCTTACATATTTTAAGTTCAGCCTACATGTTTCTTTGTACACAGTAAACTATAACCTAAATGGAGATGTAAACAGAGTATAACTACTCTGGTGCCAATCACCAAGTTTTGGCCAATCAAAAGAAGTCAACTGTTCAAAACACGTTCAAATGTGTTAAACACAGAGCTATAACCAATTCAGCTGTTTCTGCACCTCACTTTCATTTTCTCTACGTCACTTTTTTTCCTGTATGTAAATATCCTTCTACCATGTGGTTGCATTGATGTCTCTCTGTGCGTACTCTGGCTCAAGAGGCTGCCTGATTCACAAATCATTCTTTGCTCAATTAAACTCTATTAAATTTAATTTGATGCAGGTTTTTTTTTTTCAGGTCTTGACCAATATACTTGATGTACATCAATGCAAAAATACTCAACACAGTACTGGCAAACTGAATCCAACAGCCTATGAAAAAGCTTGTCCACCCCAATCAAGTAAGCTTCATCCCTGGGATGCAAGGTTGGTTTAATAGGCACAAATCAATAAATGTGATTCATCAAATGAACAAAACAGAAGATGGAAACCTCATGATTATCTCAATAGATGCAGAAAAGGCCTTTGATAAAATTCAACATCTCTTCATGTTAAAACTCTCAGTAAACTAGGTATTGAAGGAACATACCTCAAAATAATAAGAGCTGTCTATGACAAAGCCACAGCCAACATCAGAGTAAATGGGCAAAAGCTGGAAGCACTCCCCTTGAAAACTGGCACATCATAAATATGCCTTCTCTCACCACTCCTATTCAACAAAATCAGGCAAAAGAAAGAAATAAAGTGCATCCATATAAGAAGGCAGAAAGTCAAACTATCCCTGTTTTCAAATGACATGATCTTATATCTAGAAAAACCCATAGGTCTCTGCCCAAAGGCTTCTTAAGCTGATAAACAACTTCAGCAAAGTCTCAAGATATAATATCAATATTCAAAAATCACTAGCATTCCTAGACACCAACAAAAGGCAAGCCAAGAGCAAAATCATGCACAAACTCAAATTCACAATTGCCACATAAAGAATAAAATATGTAGGAATACAGCTAACCAGGGTGGCGAAAGATCTCTACAAGAAAAACTACAAACCACTGCTCAGATAAATCAGAGATGATACAAACAAGTGAAAAAACATTCCATGGTCATGGATAGGAAGAATCAATATTGTTACAATGGCTATACTGTGCAAAGCGATTTATAGATTCAATGTTATTCCTATTAAAATAGCATTGATATTGTTCACAGAACTAGAAAAAAAACCTTTTTTAAATTCAGATGGAAGCAAAAAAAGAGCTGAAGAGCGAAGGCAATCCTAAGGAAAAAGAACAAAGCTGGAGGCATCATGCTACCTGACTTCAAACTACAAGGCTACAGTAACCAAAACAGCATGGTACTAGCACAAAACAGACACATAGACCGATGAAACAGAAAAGAGAACCCACAAATAAGACTGCACATCTACAACTATCTGGTCTTTGAGCAATGGAGAAAGGATTTCCTATTCAATAAATGGTACTAGGATAACTGGCTGGCCATATGCAGAAGATTAAAACTGGACCCCCTCCATACACCATACACAAAAATTAACTCAAGATGGATTAAAGACTTAAATGTAAAATGCAAAACTATAAAAACCCTGGAAGACAGACTAATACCATTCAGGACATAGGCACAGGCAAAGACATTATGACAAGGTTGCTAAAAGCAATTACAACAAAAGCAAATAGTGACAAATGGGATCTAATTAAACCGAAGAGCTTCTGCACAGCAAAAGAAACTATTGAAGGGTAAACAGACAACCTATAAAATGGGGGAGAAAATTTTTACAAATATGCATCTAGCAAAGATCTAATATTTAGCATCTATGAGGAATTTAAACAAATGTACAAGGGAAAAAAATCCCATTAAAAAGGGGGCAAAGGACATGAACAGATTCTTCTCATAAGAACACATATAAGTGGCCAAAAATCATATGAAAAAATGTTTGGTATTACTGATGATTAGAGAAATGAAAATCAAAACCACAGTGAGATACCATCTCACACCAGTCAGAATGGCTATGACTAAAAGCCAAAAAATAACAGACGCTGGCAAAGTTGTGGAGAAAAGAGAACACTTACACGCTGTTGGTGGGAGTGCAAATTAGTCCAGCCATTGTGGAAGACAGTGTGGCAATTCTTCAAATACCTAGAGACAGAAATAGCATTCGGCCCAGCAATCATATTACTGACTATATACCCAAAGGAATATAAATCATTCTGTTATAAAGACACATGCACATGAAGGTTCATTGCGGCAGTATCCACAGTAGTAAAGATGTGGAATCAACCTAAATGCCAGTCAATAATAGACTGGATAAAGAAAATATGGTACATATATACCATGGAATACTATGTACCCATAAAAAAGAACAAGACGATGTCCTTTGCAGAAACTTGGAGGGAGCTAGAGGGCAATATCCTTAGCAAACTAACATAGAAACAGAAAACCCACTTCTGCATGTTCTCATAAGTGGGAGCTAAATGATTAGAAAACATAGACACATAAAAGGGATCAACACATGCTAGGGCTTTTCAAAGGATAGAGGATGTGAGAGGAGGAAGAGATCAGGAAAAATAAATAATGGGTACTAGGCTTAATACCTGGGTGATAAAATAATCTGTATAACAAACCCCAGTGACACAAGTTTACCTATATAACAAACCTGTACTTGTAACAATGAACTTAAAAGTTAAATAAATAAACAAACAAACAAACAACATGGCCTTGAAGAAGCAAATGGCCATTTAGTTAACTGCCTCTGGAGAGGGCCACATGGCAGTTAAGGAAATTAAAATATTTTCTGCTGGGCGCAGTGGCTCAGGCCTGTAATCCCAACACTTTGGGAAGCCGAGGCGGTCGGATCACCTGAGGTTAGGAGATGGAGAGCAGCTTGACCAACATGGAAAGAATCCCAGCTCTATTAAAAACACAAAAAATTAGCTGGGCTTGGTGGTGCATGCCTGTAATTCCAGCTACTCAGGAGGCTGAGGCAGGAGAATCACTTGAATCTGAAAGGCAGAGGTTGCAGTGAGCTGAGATCGTGCCATTGCACTCCAGACTGGGCAACAAGAGTGAAACTCCATCTGAAAATAAATATTTTCCCAAAAAATATATTTCTTTGGAATATTTTGAAATAGCTACTACTTGGCTAGCAAACAGAAGTGTCCTTGCAAAGCCATGCCCCCTCCCCTTTCTCAATCCGAGAGAGATTGAGAGTCTGACACTTTTAAAAGTCTGAAAAGAAACATTTATCATCTATTTTGAGAGAGGCTTCATCCACATAACAAGGCCACCTTTGCAAGGCAAGCTTCTTCCCTTCCCTCTCTCTCTTAACCTGTCTTGCCACTAAAGCTGGTTTACCTAGTCAATCTGTTTCTGACCATGCTCTGAGTCTGAATTCTTTACTGTGGCCTCAAGATGCTATATACATGTTTCTGTAATTCATTGGGAAGTTGGGTCTTCATTCTGAAGCCTCCCATGTATACACATTAAATAAATTTATATACCTTTTCTCCTGATAATCAATCTGCCTATGACTGCCACAGATGGGAACTGTGGGCAGCTCATAGGAGCTGAAGGTGATCTCCTGCCAACATCCAGGAGGAATCTGGAGCCTTTAATCAGACAGCCTCAAGGAAATTAACTCGCCAACAACCTCAGTGAGCTTGGAAGTAGATGCTTCCCCAATCAAGCTTCCAAATGGAAATGGGGACTGCACTGACATCTTGATTGCAGGCTGATGAGACCGTTGGGCAGGCCCAGTTCAACTGTGCCTGGGCTCCTGACCCCCAGAAACTGAGATAATATATATGCATTGTTTTAAGCTGCTAAGTTTGGGGTAATTTATTATGCGGTACTATAAAACAAATACAGCTCTACTAGCTATAGCAAAGACAAGTTATAGCCAAGAGTATACAGAGAGTATATGCTCTCTGCATACTCATTATAGCAACTGACAAGTGTAGTGTATGTGCATGTGGGTGCACACACACACATACACACGTTTGTGTTGACAACTTTGCACACAATCACAGACTAAATCATGGCCTAGTACTTAGAGTAGCTGAGAGAATCAGGGAATGTCTGTCAAGAAAAAAGGGTAAGGTCAATGAAGGGAAGTACTTGGCATTCATGATTCTAAGATACTTCCACTCTGGTATTGTATGCAATTTAGAGCAATGTTTAAGACCTGGCTTTTGGAGTCAGAAGATCTCGTTGAATCCTTATTCTTCTGTGTAACTTTAGGATAATTGCTTAAGTTCTATGTCTCAGCTTTCTTGTCTACAAAATGAGGATAATCATAGTACCCAACTCATAAAGTTGGCATGCACATTAAATGAGCTAATATAAGTTAAGTGCTTAGAAGCAGGCCTGGCACAAAACGAACCCTAAATTAACATTGCTATTGTAAAGCCATAGCTAAAAATTAAAGTGTTGCTTATGCATCCTGGAATTCTCAGATTCAACCTCTATGTCACTGTACTTATAAAAAGGCTCATGAAGAGATCAACAATTTTCACCATCATGGATGAAAAACTGTGTCTTTGACTTGGCACAAACCACACATTTATTACCATTGAGATCTGTTTTCTAACTGTCTACTGTGTACTCACTAACAGCAAATAAAAACAAAAGTAACATAAGCGTAAAACAACTCTGTCTCCTGTGCATAATGAATGATAATAAATCATGAATAAATCATTCATCAGAAGAAAAGCAAGAGGGTGGTCACGCATTTCAGCAAATCAATCACCCGCAATGTTTCTGGAAACTGAAATGAGAAACATCTGCAGGGAATCTAGCAAGCCCACCAAGATAAAGAAGTCAGACACAACATGATTCTGAATTAGAGTCTCCTTGATTTTAGGGTAAAGTTCATCTTCTGGCTGACAACTTCAACCTTACAAGTGACTATATAATTTGACCTTGTCTTACTAAAATCAGAGCACCAATAGTCTGTTTCCTGGAAAGTAGGAGGAATTTATTTGTATGAAAAAGCAAACTTCCTGGTCATCAGTTAGGAAATGATATTTTCAAATCCATCTGGACCAGAGAAATACTCCTGACATATTTTAGATATAATTTGAGGATCAATTTGATTCTGTCAAACTAAACACAATTTTAATGATGAAATCTCTTATTCTAAGGGAAAGAATTGCCTATCAAACAAAATCATAAAATCCGAAACCTAAGACAAACCTTAAGAAATTGATGAGGTTAGCATAAGTGCTAGAAGATTAAGTGTTTTTTTTCCCCAAGATCACAAAGCAAATGGGTGTGAAAGTTGAGAATAGGGTCCAAGTTTCTAGCTTCCCAGCCCTGGCTGAGATGTGAGCCTATTCCTGGATATAGGAAAGGGACATTCCATAAACATTAAGGAAAATGAAGCTCAGAGGAGGTAAGCAAGTTGCCCAACATCAAACTGTAAATACGGGGAAGATTTAAAACTTGGTGTTAAGTCTTTCTAACCCTAATAATCTTGCTCTTAGTCTCTTCCATACTCGTACCACCAATGCGGGAGTAAGCATGATGGCTTATAACATGCATTCAACATATAGTACCTAATATTAAAGTTATTATTAAATTGAATAAGTAGAAACATTGTATTGATTTTGTTATTTTTTTTTAGTACCTTGGAAATCAGTCTTGATATTTAGCCAAACAATTTCCTGAAAAAAAGAGCGATTTTATAGAACTTATGCTACATATTATGCACTATTGAAAGTGCCTCATTTATTCCAAGTTCATCGCATTTTCTAAAAAAGATTAGAGTTGAGGCCAACTCAAAAATGCACTGCTCAGACTCACTAATCCAGAGGAGGCTCACTGCCTCATCTCCTATAAAGTCTGCCTTCACTTATGAACCAAGTTCTCGCTTAGATTTTCTCAGACCTGTCCTCAGGTGGTGACTGAGAAAAGTCATGGTGTTATAAGCATCTCACCATTTCTGCAAATATGGGACTCCTTTGCATCTTTACATCTTTAGTCTGGAACTCCCTCTTGGGCTGACATAGTCCTCGCCTGTGATATGTCTTCCCTTGTCCAATCCTGTTTCTTCCCCTTTTGCTATTGTAGATGTTACGTCCAAATAAATCTTTTGTACTCCAAACCCCATTTATTTTGGTGCTTGCTTCTCAAAGAACCCATATTGCAATAGTTGGACCAGGAGAGGCCTGAGAAAGTAGGTGATGGAATGAGTTTTTGTCCCTAACCACTTACTTCCCAGCTGATAAATGGTCTCCATCCCATGTGGTAGGTGGTGTAAGGGTACAAGGTAGTGACCCATTACTAAATATTTCACAGTGAGCTGGAGGGGCTTGCCAATAGAGGTGGATGCATTGGTCTGTACAAACATTCAGGTATATAACATATATTTGGGAAATGATGGATATAAGAAAAATAAAATCGATGAATGTTACTAGGTTGCATTGCTACCAAATAGACAAATAACTAAAAGCTAAGGGCAATAAACAAAAATTGAAAACTAAGTATGTGAGTCAGAGCATCTCTTTGGTAGCTTATCAAGAAGTCCTCATCTCATTAAATAGATATAAAGAAAAGCCTAAAGAGCAAGCCCAGTTCTGAATAGTCAAAGTGGTTCATTGTCAATGAGTACTGGATGCTCTGCCCGGGAAGGTCTGATATGCAAAATCATGGCCTTAGCTGGGAACACTGGCACATGTGATAAGGACATCAGGGTAGATGTCCCCAAATACTTTGACTCTTCAGACCTCTCTGAACTGTCTGAGTCTACATAAGTACCCAATCATCCCTCTTTAAAGCTAGCACTCTGCTCTAGAAGTAAGACATACAGAGGTCTCTCCCTCACAAGATAAGAAATTCCCCTTTCAGTAACTGCTCCACATCCTCTTCTGGACATCAAGTCCATAAGTAGGACCAGATAAGGAAGAAAAAGAACTATATCCAATAGTAGCTGCAAAACCCAGCCATCATGAACCAGCAAAGGCTGGGGAAACACATATGAAACTGTATTTCAAGGCTGCTTGATTAAGGGTCAGTGGAAAATAGGGCAGAATGAGATTGAGTTTATGCGACTGAAGCACGTTCTCAACACTCTGGTAAGAACCCCAGGAGATGACACCAAATTACTTTTGGGGTAGCTCTTAGAAGCCTAGAAAAAGCAATAACTCAAACTGAGTGAGTTTGAAATGCCTGAATTTCCAGAAGAAAGGATTCAAAACTCTCAGGAAGTGGACATATTAAAATAGATATATTGTAGGGGAATGGAACATCTTCCAGAGGATTATATTCTGAGATAGGTCCTAAAAGTTGCTGATAACGATGGGGTGATGGGGCCCAAAATAGAGGTCAGGTAGCATCACTTAATAGCCAGAAGCCAGGGGGTCATACCTATAAAAACCAATAAGGCTGGAATGTCCCAGAACCCATAGAGAGTTATGGAGATGATGGTAAATAAAATAATGTTCCTAAGGGCAACATCTGTGGTCAGCCTACAAGAGCAATGCTTAATATATGTAACCATGGAAGAGCAAGAATGGCTGATTAGGAGGCTGAAGGAGGTGTCTTAATAAAATGTCATGATCCCTGACTTAATTTCCAGTCCTTAGTCAGTTTCCAGACACAGAACCAATTGACTGAAAGGAAAGGCTAATCCCCAGGAGAAAGGAACCTGCAAAATTACAAGTGTGTACTGGAAAAATTTCACTAGGTCCTTCCTCCAAGGAACTTATGGCCTTTTATTCAAGTGGTAATATAATAGGGAAATAGAAACACCGAGATGTCTCAAGGACTGAGTTGACATTGAGACCAGAGATCCAAAGCATCATCCCAGCCCAGCTGTTAGAGTACAAACATACATAATTCAGAAAATAAACAAAATCTTTTTTTTTTTTGAGATGGTGTCTTGCTCTGTTGCCCAGGCTAGAGTGCAATGGTACAGTCTCAGCTCACTGCAACCTCTGCCCCCTGGGTTCAAGTGATTCTCCTGCCTCAGCCTCCTGAGTAGCTGGGATTATAGGCATACACCACCACTCCTGGCTAATTTTTGTATTTTTTTAATAGAGATGGGACTTCACCATGTTGGCCTGACTGGTCACAAACTCCTGACCTTGTGATCCATCCACCTAGTGTAATCCCGCCAAAGTGCTGGGATTACAGGCATAAGCCACCACACTCAGCCAAAATAAATGAAATATTTAACAAAGTTCAGTTTACAGTGGGTGTGCTGCATTTGTGAACCTAGCTGGAGACCATTTTTCTAGTCCCCACATGAATAACTGTGACTGATATACTTATGTCCTTGCACTGTAGAGTAAAAGCTATCATTGTGAGGAAAGCTGAGTAGAAGCTTCAGAAACTGTCTTCTACCCTAGCAAAGATGGTGAATGAATTGCATACATCTCAGAATGGCAGAAATGAGTCAACTTTTTAAAGATCTAAGGGATACAGCTGGTGATCTCTTTTTTATCTCCATTGCATTCAACAGTCTGACACCTGCAGAAATGAGATGAATCATTAAGAATAACCATAGACTATGGCAAACTTAACCAGGGAGTAGCTCTAATTACAACAGCAGGAAGTGGTAGAGCAGTTTAATTTAGCTCCAGGTCTATGGTGTATTACCAGTGATTTGGGACTTTTTTTTCTATTTCTTACAAGAAAAAAGATCAGAAACCATTTGAAATACGATATCTGGTAGGCCTCTTTGGTTCAGAGAAGACACCTTCCACACCTAGGACACCACTGTAACCTATACACTGGATGCTATGGAAGAATGCCATCTTAGATCAGAGCATAGATCAAGAAAGCATGCTTCATCAGGTTCAAGCCACCATGCAAGCAGCTCTGCCAATTGGGCCATACAGCCTGGTGGAGATCCAGTGGTGGAAGATATGCAATGTAATGTTTATAGCAAGCCTCAGTGAGAAAATCACAATAAAGCCCCCTGAGTTCCCATGTAAGTCATACCACCCATAGGAGAGGATTGCACACAATTTTTATAAATAGTTCCTAGTGTGCTGCCTCGTGTTGATAGAAAAGAAACTCTTCACCATGAGGCCCAAAGTAACTATAAATCTTGAAGTGAACATGCGTTATGATTTATTGGCCATGCAAAGTCATGGAGTTTGGAGGGCTCAGCAGCAGTTCATCATAAGATAAAAATGGCACATCTGGAGCAAAGCATAAGTGATAATGAGAGCATAATCAAGCTGTATGTGCAAGTAGCCCAGACCCCCATGCAACCCATCATCTTGGCATTGGCACCCCTCCCCTTTCACACATCCAAAGCCATATAAGGGAGAGGGAAGAAGTCTTGTAGGAGCAGCTGAAGACAGATGAAAATTGACTGAGCTTGGTTTACAGATGGGCTGTCCCAGAATACAGAGGCAGGTCTAAAATGGATCATGGCAGCATTACATCTTCACTCAGGAATGTCTTTGAGAAACAATAGTGAAGGAAGTTCCTCCCATTCAGTGGAGCTTATAGACCAAAACTGGTTATCTACTTTGTGTGCAAGAAGAATTTTCCAGAGTCAGAAAATGACTTGGTTACCTTGTCAGGGACCAAATATGAAAACAATTAGAGGGTTGGATACCATAAATTATGAAATAGAGGTCTGCGAATGACAAGTGGGAATGTATCCATCATAGAAGAATCCCTGAGTGACCAAGTAGACAAAATGATGTATCATCATTAGCAGCCTTTGACAGTGGCCATCTCAGTACTGGCATGATGACATGACCACACGAACCAAGAAGGCAGAGTGGCAGAGATAGAGGCTAGGCATGAATCCAGAAACAAGAACTCCCTTCCACATTTCAAAACTGATTTAGCTACTGCTACCTATGACTGACTTGACAACAGCAGAGACCAAGAGTGAGTCCCTGGAAAAGCACTATTCTTTGAAGTGAATATGTGGCGGTCATTCAATGACTATGTAGGCTTTCCATTTGAAAAGGACCAGTAGTTTGTTCGACAGGAACAGATACCTGTTCAAGGTGTAGAATTTTTCTGCCTGCAGAGGCTTAGCCCATATCAATATTCTTGGACTCACAGAATGCCTGATTCACAGACACAGAATCCCACACATGTGGCATCTAGCCAGAAAATTAACTTTATCTTTTTACAGAGAAAAAGGCATGGGAGAGAGTCCAGGACCATGGGATCTGCTGGTTGTATTATCTGGAAGTTGATGGCCTGATAGAGCGCTGGAATAGTGTGCTAAAGGCACAGCCGATGAGTCAGCTCGGAGACAACACCCTGTGAGGACAGAAGGGCACTCCCCTGTTTTTAGTACACACATTGAATCTGAGACTTTTCATGTGGCTCTGTGTCCCCATAGGAAAAATATATAGTTACAAAATAAACAAGGGTGGAAGCAGGAGGAGTCCAACTTATGATCATCCTAATGATCCACTGGGAGAATCTATGCTTTCTTGACTTACATCTTTGGGATCCTCAAGACTAGGGGTCCTCTTCCCCGAAGAAGCATGAGAATCCTAGTGAACTCCAAGCTACAGCTGTCACTGGCACACTTTGTGTTCCTTGTGCCATGTGTCAGACAAAAAGTTGTCACCATCTTGTCACAGGCAAGTGACTGATCAACCGGAGGAGGTGGGGCTGCTGCTACACAGTACGGTCAAAGAGGGACAATTGTCCATCTTGGATGATCTACTTGGGATCCCAAGTAGGAAATGGTTTTCCAGATCTGAGATCTGCACTCAGAAATCAGGGTTTGAGTCAGACACAGATAAGCCACAGAACAGAAGAGGTAAATACTGAGCGCGAGAGAAATTTAGAGTGATAGTGAAAGAGAGAGATAGATGATGGATACCAGTCGTGGACTCACAAACATTTTCAGCACAAGGGTCTGCAGTTCATCCCACTAACTTTGGAAGGAGAGGTTTACCCTCAGAAGGAGAGGACCACCAGAGTCCTTGAAGTGTTGGTCTCCATACATGGAGCAAGAAGTGTGTCTGAAGGATGCAAAGGGTGGACTCTGGCAGACACAGAAGTGGGCCCACCAGGTCCCTTTTCAAGAATGAACATGATGCCCAGATACTCCCAGCTATTAGCTCTTCAACAGCCTCCTTTGCTGAGGTCACACTCCTGTTGGGGTTAGCTAATACAGTGTTAGCTGATTAGCTACTAAGTTGTTAGCTAATTAGCTAATAACTGAGCAGGACAGTGGTACTAAGGCCTGTCCATGTACATCAAATGCAGGGTTCCTCTGACAAGCAATCTACTGAGTTCTCCTTTGGGCTGGTAGAAGCTTTGCCAGGTCTGTGTCAACCTGACAGCTTTTCCTGCCGAACTTTCCTTCCTCCCCTTCTTGCACAGCAAAAGTCTTTTGCACTCCTAACTCCATCTCAGGGCCTACTTCTCAGAGGACCCAACTTAAGACTCCTGAGTACTTACCAAAAAAGAGCAGAGACTTCCCTTTCAACAGTATTTACAAATCATCACCAATGTAAATTCTGCCTCTGTCATCGATGAACTGATTTCACTCGTGTCTAAATGTGCATTCATTCCTGAGCTTAACCTAGCTTCTCTCATGTGCTTTAAGCTCTTGGGAAGGTTAGAAATGATCCTTATCACTCAGAGTTTACGCAGACAGTCAAAATCTCCACATTTATATAAGTCACATTTATAAATATACACGTTTGAGCTATCGGAAGTATGTCTTTATAATCTCATATATTTGAGAATGCTGTAGAAATAGAACATTTAATCAATCATTTATGTTATAAAATGATCTAAATAAAGTGAGTGATGGCTTCATTTCAAATAGACAAATATTTCATAAAAACGTGGTATGCGTTAGGCTCTAGGCTGGTCAATGGGAAGACTGTGATAATAAGACAGAATCCATAACTGAAACAGCTCTCAAGCTAGGACAAAGAAGCATACTAATAGGTCATTTCCATTTACTAAACAGCTCATTTTTTGTTTGGAATTATTAGGGTGTGTAGAGATTCCAATTTCTTTTCACCCACACCTTTTTCTGGGCTTATACTCCAGTTATGTCTGAACAAATGTAAGAGCTAGCAAAATCTGAGTGCTGAGTGTGAGATAAAAACTTCAATGTCGGGCATAATTTAGTTACCCATATTTTGTCATCCTCACTGTTGACAAATGTGTTATTAATTCACACTTGTTTTAGTGAGCCCCCCAAGAGAGAGCCTTCCTCTCAGTTTTATGACACAGTAACTGGTATCTGAGATAATTAAAACCAATCGCTCATCAAAACAAGGTGGAGTGAAGATGACCTAGGTTCTAGTTTCTAATTTTAGATGGGGTGGAGTTTGAGGGGAGGGATGAAACAAACAAGCTGGGACCAGAAGGAATGAAGAGTTATCTCCTACCATTTGAAGCAGTGTCCAAGGGGGAATATTTTGCATTGCAAACATAATAAGTTGTTAGCTGATTAGCGACTAAGTTGTTAACTAAGGTTCTCCAAGGCAGCAACGTCTGCTCATTGCCAGGGGCTGCATGGTTAGGTTATCATTGAGCCCTTGGCCAGCTGACTTTCACACGGGCTCTGCTTGAGTCTGGACCCCCTTTGAGTTTTCACTTGCTTCTGAATGGTGAGTTATCTGAGCTCTGTTATTTCCAATGCTCATATCCCTGTGATCTCATGGAGTTGATGAGGTTTGATTATTAGACTTGTATTAAGAAATGCAAGGTAAAGCTCCTTTAGCAACAACCATTTTTTGTTTGATAGAGTCAAATAAACATTATTCTAGTTTCTTTCCTCTCTCAAATTTGTAATGCAGCATCATTAGGAAGCATCATTGCCTGCAAAGGCATATAATATTACTCCAATCTTCCCCACTCACTGAATTTTTTCCAAAAAAAAAAACAACAAAATGAAATGAGAGGAAAGGAGAGAATGCAAAGGGAGCTGAGGTGAGGGGAAAAGAGAGGAAAATATAATTCTGTCATTCTAGCTATGCCCTAAGGACATATCCACCTTGTAGTGGAGGCTCTTAAAACACAATCCCCCCCATAGTCCTTTGTGGCTTTGAAAAGAGCAAACTGCTACCAGCAGTTGCTACATTTATATCTGAATGGAAGGGGGGGGGTTCATTTATTAAGTATACGGGTTTTATTACTCTCATTAGCACTGCTGTTAATTTTCAAAAAAAATTTTTGATAAACAATGTTCAGAATAATGCAATAAGAAATTTTGTAATTCTTCAACAACTCTTAGAGAATAAATAGAAAATCTATCACTATTCCATTCCAGTGGAATTTCCAGGAAAGCTTCACAAATACAAACACTTCTTTAACTTCCAAGGAAATTTTGCATTATGCAGAGAAAAAAATTTAAAAGAAAGCGATGTCACCATTTTCTTTTAAATAATACTTCACAATTTTTTTTTACTTTACTTTTATTTTATTTTTTAAAGATGGGGTTTCACCATGATGGCCAAGCTGGTCTTGAACTCCTGACCTCAGGTGATCCACCCATCTCAGCCTCCCAAAGTGCTACGAATACAGTCGTGAGCCACCGTGCCCGGCTCACAATTTTAACATAAAAACAATTATCTTTTCCAATGCCTGGGCTGAATTAGACCTGAAGAAAACATTGGGGGCAACTAACATTGCAAAGAAGGGATGTTATCAGATTATAATTTATTCTGTTTCCTTATAAGCCAAATATAAAGTTGATTATAACAGAAAGGCTTAGTTTTAGATCAGCTCTTACTGCAGAATTTATGAATATCATTTTAATCTCTCTAATAGAAAAGTAAATTATTTTCCAATAGCCATGTGGTCCATGAGCAGGCACAGCTCTCTAAACCAGTCTGCTGGTAGGTTTCAGACTCCAAGAAGAATTGCTCCAAGTCTAGTCTGTGCCCACTCTTCCTGCATCTAGTATCCTCTCAATAAGGACTCAGAGGTAAATAAAATCTCTCTGACCTTCTCAAAACTAAAGATGTGAAAACAGACAAAGCTGAGTAACTGTTTAAATGAAGAAGGTAAAATGGTGGCTGTATTAGTCTGTTTTTACACTGCTAAAAGAACTGTCTGAGACTAGGTCATTTATAAAGAAAAGAGACTTAATTGACTCACAGTTCCACATGGCTGGGGAGGCCTCGGGAATCTTAAAATCATGATGGAAAGCAAAGGGGAAGCAAGCACGTCTTACCATGGTGATAGGAGTGAGAGAGTGCAAGGATGAATGAAGCACTATATTTTTAAACAACCAGATCTTGTGAGAATTCCATCACAAGACAACACTATGAAGATGGTGCTAAGCCAATAGAAACTGCCCCCATGATCCAATCACCTCCCACCAGGACCCTCCTTCAACATGTGGGGATTACAATTTGACATGAAATTTGGGTGGGGACACAGAGCCAAACCATATCAGTGACCAAAAGAAATGACAAACACATTCTTATAATGCAAGTACCTACCATGCAATAGCACTATTATAAGTATTTTTACACTATGGAACTAAAGAAAGACCATCCAAATAAGAGCAGACAAATGCTATTTATTCAGTTTCTGGCAGCAAGAGAGTCAACCACTGTCACTTGCATTTTGGCAGAGATTCAAAGGCAAACAGAGGCATTGGAAAGCTTTATAGTGGAAAGAAGAGAAGGCTTCAGGTGTGCACGGATTAGTGGTAGTTGGCCAGGGGAAACCACAGTGGGACTAACTGGGAGCAGGGTAACCTGTACGAGTGGTTGGGGGGTACATATTTGGCTTTCTCCTGTTGGTAGAAACTTGGAAATTTGGATATAAATTATTAAAGCTGTCATTTATTAATTAAGCCCAGGCCATTTGGAATTCATTGTTAGAAAAGTTGTTGTTTAACTTCCTAGATTGCCAATATTGCTAGTGATCTGGTTTCCTAGAAGTGTCACTTACAGCAGCCCAGCTTCCAGGGCTTGTTACTACAGATATGGGTTGGATTCCTGGGATAGTTACTGATGATATGGGTTGTACTCCTTGGCTAGCTACTGTAGATATGAGCTGAACTCCTGAGCTGTTTACTGTATATATGGATTGGATACCTGGGCTGGTTACCGTAGATATGGGCTGGACTCCTGAGCTGGTTACTGTATATATATGTTGGATACATGGGCTGGATACTGTAGATATGGGCTGGATTCCTGGGCTGATACTGTAGATATGGGTTGAACTCCTGGGCTGGTTACTATAGATATGAGTTGGACTCCTGGTCTGGTTACTATAGATACTGGGTTGGATTTCTGGGCTGGTTACTGTAGATAGGGGTTGGACTCCTGGGCTGGTTACTGTAGATATGGGTTGGAATCCTAGGCTGGTTACAGTAGGTATGAATTAGATTTGTTGACTGGTAACTGTAGATATGGGCTGCATTGCTGGGCTGGTTACTGTAGATGTGGGCTTAATTCCTGGGTATGTTACTGTATATATGGGCTGGATTCCTGGGCTGGATGCTGCAGTTCAGAATTTTATTTCATGTGATCTGGCCACTCTGTCTGTATATTCAGCTTCTATATATAGATTGGCTCATTTTATTCTTAACTCCACTCTGTGAATTAAGGATTATCTTCCCATTTCATTACAAAGTAAACTGAACTTCAAAAGCTGACAGAACCATGTTTTAATAACTCAGCTCTCCATTTCTGAGTCACAAATTTAATTCAGGTTTGTCATCATATTACTCTGTATAGACATGGAGACCTTAGGCTCATCCACTGTTTTAAATCTTGGATGATTAAGAAACACAAGCTTTCTTATTGAATGAGAGTGCTTAGGGGAATGTTCCCACAAGAAACCCTCAGAGCTAATACCTCTGTACCACATGCTAACTGCTTCCAAAGAAGCTTCTAGATCCAAAAATGAGTCTAACCAATGTTGAATTTCTCTTCTCATTACTGTGTGGCTGTCCACAGTTCATCCCTCTTTCCTCAATTTATCAGTCTAGTATGACAAATGCTAATGCAGTATTTAAGTGCTAGGATACAGCCAAATTAATTAATTCAGAATTACAACCTATGATTATTCCACATCCTAGTGGATTAGAGAGATATTTAAAGATATTATGATAATAAGCTGAGTACCATGTGAGAAATAGGCTACAGCATTCATTACAAGAGCTCCCAGTCAATGCATATCACTCAACAAGGGGATGAGGTTAGGATTCAGGAAAGCTTAGACACCAAAGATGGGCACCTTGTTGGAGAGAAGGCATGTACCTTTGTCCTCTGCTGTTTTCCCTGAGGGCTACTTCCCACCTGTTGCTTAGGTAACTCCCCCTTTCCTAGGGCTAAGCTCTTCCTTGAATGGCTTGACATCTTCCTTTGCTGGTATATGTTTCCAGGCCTGGACTAATATTCCTGCATGACCTTGTATGGCTAACAATAGCTGATAATAGGCAAGGTTTGGAGTAGAGCTTTGGGGCTCCAGTGCCATCGATCTCCCCACTTTCAGGTTGTTCTGCCACAGCAGGTATGTCCTTAAGCCTATAGTAGCAAAGCCAATATCACGTTTCCTTAGAGACAGGCAAGTATTTAATAATTAAAATTTGCTGCATGGTTCCTCCAGTAGGTGGAAACCCAAAATCAAGGTTTGCTAGGGCTGCCATAACAAAGTAGCACAGACTGGGTGGCTCAAATGACAGAACTGTATTTCTTAACATTTCTGGAGGCTAGAAGTTTAACATTAAGGTGCCAGCAAGGTGCCAACTGTGGAAGGCATTTTCTTATGTCTTCACCTGCTCTTTTCTGTGTCTGTGTCCTAATCTCATCCTCTTATAGGGACACCGGTCATGTTGAATTAGGGCAAACTCTGACCTTCATTTTAGCTTGATTATCTCTTTAAAGTCCCTATCTCTAAATACAGTCATATTCTGAGATACTGAGGGTCAAGACCTCAGCAAATGAATTTTAGGGGATACAATTCATCTCGCCATACAAGGCTCCAGCTTGCATACCAAATGGGACTCCTAGAAGCACCACCTCTGCGTCACAATGGTTGGGTCTGCTTGACCAACACTGAGTCCTCTGAGACAGCCCCAGCCACCTGGACCAGGAATTGGCACAGAGAACCCTGGAAGTATCCAGATCAACTTTATCTAAGAAGCTAAGAGCTTGCCCGATATAAATATTCCCAGGAAGTCAAAATGAGAAGCAATGTCCTGCCCAGCAGTAATGGTAAATCCAATAAATCTCCAGTTCTGAGCAATCTGATGAACAACTTTGCCCTCATGAAGGTAGAGTTGGAGGCTAAACGTGGGCTGTGGAAAGGAGGAAAAACTGAAGTAGAGGTTCTCTCTTTTTTGGTTAGAGGCTAAATCAAGGTAGCCTCTAACCTTCTCCCAGAAACTAGTACTGCTCTGCTCTTGGTCCCAGCCATTACATATGGGCCCCAAGAGCATCCACATTCTCCCTCCATCTGCTCCTCAGCTTCCCAGCCCCAGCACCTGCCAGAGCCCAGCCACTCTTGCTCACTGCCCAGCACGACATCCTCTGTCTCAAGATTTAGGAGCAAAGCATCCTTATCAACTCCTCAAGATCAAAGCTCTGCCAGGAACTCACTCTCCATGAAATACATAGATCAAAACCCTGAGAATTTTCACATTTATGTTTTTAATAGATTTTTTTTCCTTCTTAAAACACCCACAGGCTGTGACTGAAGTGGAAATGTGTTTGCTTTTAATTGCAGTTCATGCTTCATCTGCTCTGAGGCTGCGAATCCTCCCTCTCCTCAGAAGCTTAGCGTTTGTGTCAAACAGAGCTGGGAATGTGGAGAGGAACAAAAGGTCTGAAATGCCACACAATAAGAAAATTCTTTTAAAACTCTTCAACAACAGGAATCCAGAGAGAGTTTAATTCATAGATGAAGAAGATTTAGAGGACAAGGCCACTGCAAACCTTTTAATAATTGTTTCTTACAATCTCAATCCTCCATTTAGAAACTGGCTGCATTTCTCTTCATTTAAAAGGTAAATATTTCCTAGTCTGTGGCAACATCTTTCTATAAGAAGCATTCATTGGGTGCCTCATAGGTTCTTTGGGGCACACAAAGATAAACAAGGTGTGGCTCTTGCTTCAAGTTGCTTAGAACTCAGTATTTTCAAAGTGGTTCTCCAGCCTCCTAGATACACCAGAGAGATGAAACTGGAAACCTTTTCCCATCCGAGTCCAGGTGATCTCATGCCTGAAGATTTCCTAAAAGTTTTGCTTAAAACATTTTCAAGTTACTGGTTCGAATGTCTGAATCTAATATTCTCTTCTGTGTTATGAATTGGGATTAGTTACAAATATTAAGAATCCTGCTTTCTTGAATAAGAGGATTATAAGCATTCTTTAGAGGTCTCAGAGTTCAATTACTAACTTCTCTGCAACATAATAAGTGTAATTCTTTCAACAGCAATATTTTCATTAGAATGAGCAAGGCTGAGTTGCTTGCTCTAACACCTACCCTAGAGATATTACAGATGTCTAGTTTCAAACACATGCATCTAAACTAACAGACTCTGGGAATCACCTTTGAAACAGCTCCCTGTAAAGGAGTCAAGTGCATGCAAGAGATCTTCTGCATACCTGTCCCTCCCTCCCAGTTTCTGACCTTAGTGTTTCTTCCTCTTTCCTGCATGATAATAATAAACTGGAACATCTCGATATCAGATAAGTCTGAGAGTGTATACATTGTTTCAGGTTTTTACACTAACCCCACCTTGGATTCAGTCTGGCCAAGCCCTAACCTAAAATGATACAGCTGTCTTAGGTGTGTAAGAGTTGTCATTTATTTTTAGGCAAGGCATACTGATCTGGCACCTAATGTGCACGATAGCCTGTACTGATTCCACCTTGGATACAAATTATGGAAAACAAGGTGTCTCTCCTGTTATAATATCCTGATACTACTGTCATACAATATACCCTATCACAGAGACATCTATCCTCTGCTGCAGCTTGTTCTTTTCTTCCCATAACTCAACATTTGCTCTCTCTTCTCCTCCAGTCTCCTCCAGTTATCCAGTAATCTCCACCATCTGGACCAGCAGATGTGCTTTACTAACACTGTAAGATAGATCATGCATATAAACATATTATTTCCATTTTAGAGATAAGAAAAATAAGTATTAGAGAATGTAAGTGACTTATATGTAGTATTCACATTCACAGAGAGTGGTTGAAATAAGTTTAGTTATTCTAAATCCAAAGCTCATGCCCTTTTATCAATATAAAAAATTGATGGTAAAATTATATATTGCAACTTAGAGCTTTGTGGGAAATACATATTTTTAGGAATATTATCTCATTTTGCTGTCACCACAACTCTATGGGAAAGGTATCATAACATCATGCATGGATTTCAACCTACCCTTAATAATTGAGAAAATTTAGACAAGCCTTTATAATATCTCAGACTCACTTTCCTCATCCGAAAGGATAGAGTTGAATAACCCTCCCTTGAAATGCTGGCAAACAGAATGGGTTAGAATGGAAGTTAAAACATCTTTTCTGGCACTTTCTACTGGCCCACTTGAGTTCAGTCTAGGTTGAATCAGATAATCTCTAAAGTTCCTTTCCAGGCTTAAAATTTTATTTAAACATACCTGGCCATTTCTTATTCCCTTCCTTCTTGTAGCCACATGACTCTGCGATTTTTTTTTCACAACCAAATTATGCAGAGAATTTGAAAAAGATTAATAGGATGGTCTTTTAATCCAAGCATACATCCATGGGCTACAATTGTGCTGATTCAAGATGAGTCTAAGTGACAACAGAGGGAAGTCTCCTTTCCCCTTTCCCTCTGCCTCCCAGACTATCATTATTAACATCAGCCAGAGGCAAGGAAGTGATAAGTACAAGCAACAGACACAGTAAATGAATTATCTCAAACAACTTATTCCTTGACAGTGAGGCAAGCAACCCAGCATTTCACCTCAGTACAACTCCAGACTTTTCCAAATCAGTTGGCATAGCGTCTTCACTGGCTTGCATATTCTACCTAGTTTGTATTTTTTTTTTAAAGGGAATTCTGATAATAGTATTTTTTTCTCCTTCTTTCTTTCCATTAAAAAAATAAGTACTTTCTAATTCCAGAGACTAATTAAAGAGTATACAGGAAGCCTGACAGAAAATAAAGAGAATTTGAAGTTAAAATCAGGGCCTGTAGTAGACCTGCTTTAACATATTGATGCCAGAGTCACCCAAGGTTATTTGAAGTTTAATAGTCGGTGATTGAGCTGTTCAGTTCCCCACAATCTGGAGATTAATTCTCCTTCTTTGCAAAGAACTTCATCATTTAGTCAGGGTTCCACTCTACTGGGCTTGCTCTCTCTCTTTTCATTTAATCTAATTTGATGAACTTAATCATTTGCACAAGACCACCTCCATCGCCCAGCTCCCCAAACTCACGGAAGTAGAGGGAAGGGAAGAAACAATAGTTGAAAAACGTATCTAACCAACCAGAAGCAAATGCATTTCTAATTCAAGATTATGAATATGGGTCACCCTTTAGAACAAGCAAACACAAGTCAAGCATCATTCTTCTTGATTTGTTCCAGGTCATTGTTCTCCTCTGCCTGGCTGCAGAACACTAATGGATCATCTTGATAAAAATGCATTTTTTCATCCATCTGTTATATTGCACTTTTAATGTCAATTTCTCCTAATGTATCTTGATTTTGCCCCAACCCCAGCTGCAAACACATTACATTTTATTAAAATAAAGCCTCATCACTCATGTCTCTAAATGAGGGAAGTAGATACAAGACCATTTCTCCCCCTGCATTTGCAGTTTTAAGTTTCAACATATGTTACATAATGCTTTCATTCAATACCATTTCCAAAGACAGTGGCCCTTCTGAATCAATTTCTTAGATTCAGAATCAGGTCAAATCAAATAAGCAATTTATGTACATAGAAAAGAGGTATCTGACAGCAACAAATATCAAAGACAAAAAGAAAAGAACATTTCATTTGGGAAACAATTCTTACAGCATAGTAAGTTTTCTTCTATCCTAATCAAATGAGAAAGTAGAAAGGGTAAAAACTCTCTAATTTTTTCCATAGCCATCCGAAAAAAACTAAGACCGATTAAATTTTTAAAGTAAGAAATGTGTACACAGATCACTTCCTCAGCTCATATGTAAATTATAAGTTTACATACATGGAGTGGGAAGATGCTTCTAAGCTAACCCACACCTCAACAGCCCTTCTCTGACTGTAACTCCAGATATCAGAGCAAGACCAGGGGATACTTAGCAAATGAGAGACAACACGGTGATTGAAAATGAGAACACACAGCCATATAATAGGAGAGGTAGGACAGATAAAATCAGATCCAGTTACAGAGGAAGAAACTGAAACATGAATAATTATAATGATTTGCCCAATATTAACATTTGCAACAAAACAACAACAGCAAAACTCAGACTATTGGACTTGAGTCATAACTTGTAGACCTTGGGATACCTTGAAAGCGTCTTAAGGGAGCACACGATAGAGTCTGTAATACAGCCGTGTTTTAGGAAACTGAGTGAATATATGCATTGGTTCTTCAATCCACTGGGTCATATCTGCTCAGGGACTTAGGAGAACAGTCTATCAGTTTCTATTCATTCTGGCATTTCGGAGACTCAAAGATGATTATTGTTCTGTTGCTTCCTGGAATAGATTCCTTACTGCTTCCTATGGTCTACAAAACCTATGAGATCTGAGGCATTCCCTGACCTCTCTGCAGACCCTACCCTTCCTCCCATGTGGCTCCCCCAACACTAGCCTCGTTACCACCACCGTACTTTGATTCTAGCTATTCCATTAACCTGGGAAGCTTTTCCCCCTGAGCTTTGCACAGCCAGCTCCTTCTGATTAGTTTCTCCTACCAAATGTTTCCTCCTCAAATTGATCTACCCCAACCACCCTGTGTAAAATACCTCTCCTCATCACTCTTTCCCGGTAGTAATTCTCTGCATTAGGATTAACGCTGTTTGATATTTCCTTGTTTGTTTGCTTACTAAGTCTTGCTCCACACAGAACACACTTCTAATGCAATCTTCTACAGCAGAAAATGTATCACCAATGCCTGGCACATAATGGAGTCTTGACAAATGTTTGAATAAGCATAGCACAACCCCAGACAAACAGATTGGAAGGCAAAACTCCCTTCAGTGTTGGTATGCATGCTAATTGGAAAAAAAAAAGGTGGGGCGTGGGGTATGAAAAAAAGATTTCTTCCATTTCTTCCTTCCTGGCATTGTTTTATTACCATTCCCCACTTCCATTAAGTGCCCTCTCGCCTAATGTAGTCAGTATTCATCTTTTTATTTGTATGCCCTTGGAAGGCAGTAGCTTTATCATATACTTAAATTTGCCTAAATTTTATATATATATATATATATATGTATATATATATATATATAATTCTGTTTCTTTGTTCATTCAGCAATATATTCTTAGACATATTCTTGATCATAATTTCATATGTAGCATATTATTTATAGCAGTCACATGTTTTTCTATACCTTACACTTCCTTTCCCTGTGCTGAGTAACTCCTTGCTGCTATGAAAAGCTGTGACAAATCCGCTTCTTATGTCCCATTATGAATGTGAATGGGGATTTCTCTAGGATACCTATCCAAGAATGGAATTTTGGGGTCACAGGGCATTTGTATGCCCTAATTTTACTAAGTTCTACATGGAAACCTGCAGTTCCTTGAATTTCTAAATGCCAAATTGCCCAATACACCTGGCAATTCCAGCTTTCTAATTTTTGTGAATCTGATCAATTTAAACTGAAAATTCTTTGTTATCCTATTTTTTAAAAATTTGCTTACCATAAGTTTGAGAACCATGTTATATGCCACATATATGCATATGTGTGTGTATACACCCACATTTGTATGCTGTATATTTTTTCTATTCATTTTGTTATTTTTTCTAGGCTGTTGACCACATTATCTACAAAGAATAACATTCACCTCTTCTCCTGAAATTCTAATTCCTTTGGTTTTTTTTTATAATTTAGTGCAAGGCATCTAGTGCACATGAACGGTCATTGTGATAACTTGTTTTGAAGTTTAGAGGAAATACATCTAACCGTTAAGCTTTTTAGTTTTAAAACTAGCTTATTTGTTGTTGATCTTTCTAGTTTTCTGATAAGTGTATTTAAAGTTATAATACTATAAAACAGTTACATATGCTTTAGCTGTGTCCCACAATTTTTGATATGTGCTATCTTCATTGCTTATTGTTCATTTTTGTTTGTTTGTTTTTTAACACAGAGTCTCACTCTGTTGGCCAGGCTGTAGTGCAGTGGCATGATCCTGGCTCACTGCAACCTCTGCCTCTTGAGTTCAAGTGATTCCCCTGCTACAGTCTCCCGAGTAGCTGGGATTACAGGCATGCACCACCACCACTGGCTAATTTTTGTGTTTTTAGTAGAGAAGGAGTTTCACCATGTTGGCCAGGCTGGTCTCAAACTCCTGGCCTCAAGTGATCCGCCCGTCTTGGCCTCCCATAGTGCTGGGATAACAGATATAAATCACCGCATCTGGCCCCATTGTTTTAAATATTTCCTAATTATTAAGACTTTCTTTGTAATTCAAAATTATTTAGTAATATGCTACTTATTTTGTATACTTACAGAATTTTAAGACTATATTTATATAACTTATTTCTAATTTGAGTGCATTGTGAGCCGTAGAACATATTCTGTATAATATTGAGATTTAATTAGTAGTCTAGCACTTGACTAATTTTTGTAAATACTCAACATATGTTTGAGAATAATGTGCATATTCTGAACATGGAGAGTTCATTTAGATTTCTGTTATTTTTCTTCATCTGTCAAACTTTAAGTGAAGTGTGTTAAATTATGTAACTATAAATATTGAGTTATCTGTTTCTTTTGCCATTTTGCTCCTGTTTATATAATTGTTTATATTAGTAGTGCATATATATTCATAATAGTTATAATTTCTAATGCTTTTGGTTTATTTTTTAATTTTCATAAAATATCCTATGATCCCATAGGAATTCCTCTCAAATTCAATTTTTTAGATTATGGTTGCCATTTAAGCACTTTTTGATGCTGTTGTTTACAATCTCCTGATAGTTTTCCGCCTTCCTTTTCCCCACACATTCTATGTCTTTCTGTATTAAGAATGCCTTTTGTTGGAAAACATGTTCCTAGATCTTGTTTCTGCTTTTCATTTGGTAAGTTTAACTCATTTATATTTATTGTAATTTTTAAATTATGCATCATATTTTATATTTTAATTTACTACATTTTCATTTTATTTGTTTTCTTATTTTCTATTTTCAATTGATATGTCAAATTTATATTCAGTGGTTTAAATTTATACATTCTTACCTTATTATGCTTAAGTGCCTTAAACTGATGGCACTAATATTTAATTACTTTTATTGATATTTTTAAGGTTACAATTATCTATTATTTTCCTAAAATAATCAAGTACCTTACTTTGTATTTTTGTCCCTAGGCTTACTTTTTTGATATTGCTAATAATTCTGGATTGTTATAAATCTCCTTCTCTTCTTCTTTAATTTTCTTTGATCCTTGGTCTTTTAAAATATAATGAACTTTACTAAATGTTTTAATCATCTTTACTGTAACTCTTGTGGCATCCCTCTGGAGTTATTTCTAGTATTTGAGTACTTCCTCTGAAAGAGTTTCAGTATACGTATTCAATTTACAAAATTTTAAAGACTTTGTAAGCTGGAGTATCTATTTATTGGATCCACAAATTTTAATGACAGCATGATTGGACACGCATCTCTAGATGTAGAGGTTTTTTCCTCATCCTTCAAATATATTACTTCATCATCTTCATGCATCAAATAATGTGATTTACAAATCTGTCAAATAAATTATTCTTTTTCTATGTAAGAGAGCTATTCTTCCCCAGAAGGCTTAACAGTTTTTATCTATAATGTTCTTAAATTTTACTGTAACATATGTATTAGTGGGTGAATTAAGATAGATTAGCTACGGTGTCATAACCCCCAAAAATCAGTAACTTGATATAATAAAGGTTTATCACACAAATTTCAATGTAGATTTCTGTAGTCACTTCTCCACCCAGTGACTCAAACATCCAGGTTCCTTCTATCTTGACAGGTTCTCATCTCAACAGATGACCTCCTTAGTTGCAATGAAAGAAAAAGAGAGAGATTAGAGAATTGCATAGGTTATTGTCCATGACTAATTCTAGAAGTGGCTTACATCAATTCTACCTACAAAAATATTGTAATCTAATTATAAGAAAGGCAGAAGTATTATTTTGCTTTGTGTTCAAATAGAATACTCCTAAACCTCATCCCATCACAGAATTCAGCTCAAAGTCTAGAGTCTCCAGGTAATGTTCAGTAATTTCTCTCAGGACCATACATTAAACCTCCTGGTTCTATAAACCTAAACTACAGATAATCCTTTTAAAACCACATAAAGGGTGGAAAATGAAGAGGAGAATGGCAATAAATAATCTTATGTATATAGTAAAATAATAAAATACACAGTAAGTAGCCAGTGGTCCAAAACAATTTTGAAATCCAACTGAGTAGACATTAGGAATACACCTACACCAAGGGTGGTGAAAATTTATTGGTTTCAACCTATGACCAATTATATAGATTTTAGTTTAGTTTAGGGCTGCAACACACTTTCCATATTAGTCAGAACAAGGCATACTTGGAGTTGAAACAAATTAACTTGTCTCAGTGACTTACCAGAAAAAAAAATAAATTTCTTATTTATATCAGCAGCAGCTCTCCTCTGTCTGATTTCTCAGAGACCTAGGCTTTTTCTATCTTATGTCACTGTGATATAAACAAATTATATAAAGAAATAGTCCTACTGTCCATTCTAGTTCTTAAAATCTACAGTTACTTTGCCTCTGAATCATTTCTTACCACCAAACAAACCATAGAACTTCTGTTAACATTATCTCTAGAGAACAGAACATTATCTCTCTGCTAATAATTTGGATCTAAGTCAATTCAGATCTTTAGTATGGATACCTCATTACAGAATTATGTCTAGGATAATTTCATATATTGCACAAAACATTTCCATTCATTTCTTTGTTATGCCTTTTCCACCAATCTCTTCATTCTTTCAAACACTTTAATTTTTACAAATGTCCCATATTGTATTTGACATCTCTTATTAGACTAAAATATCCTCAGTTCTGATCTACTGTGGATCAGAACCATTTCCTCATAAACAAGGTTTCATGGCCATAAAATCTCTCTGTCCTCTTTTTGTTATTGTTGCTATTTTAGTCTTGACTTTTATCTATTTTCTGTTCCTATCATAGCTATGAGATAGAAAATTCTGTGAGAAACGTCTGTAAATTAAGTTAATATACCTACAGTGTACATTAGCTTACATTGCTTAAAGTTAAAAAACATATGAAAAAATGCTCATCATCACCGCTCATTAGAGAAATGCAAATCAAAACCACATTGAGATACCATCTCACACCAGTTAGAATGGCGACCATTAAAAAATCTGGAGACAGCAGATGCTGGAGAGGATGTGGAGAAATAGGAACACTTTTACACTGTTGGTGGGAGTGTAAATTAGTTCAACCATTGTGGAAGACAATGTGGCACTTCCTCAAGGACCTAGAAATAGAAATACCTACCATTTGACCCAGCAATTCCATTACTGGGTATATACCCAAAGAATTATAAATTGTTCAATTATAAAGACACATGCACATATATGTTTATTGCAGCACTATTTTCAATAGCAAAGACCTTGAACCAACTCAAATGTCCATCAATGATAGACTGGACAAAGAAAACGTGGCACATATACACCATGGAATACTGCACAGCCATAAAAAACAATGAATTCGTGTCCTTCATAGGGACATGGATGAATCTGGAAACCATCATTCTCAGCAAACTGACAGAACAGAAAACCAAACACCGTATGTTTTCACTCATAGGTGGGTATTGAACAAGTAGAACACATGGACACAGGGAGAGGAGCATCACACACCGTGGTCACTAGTGGGGGTCTAGGGGAGGGACAGCTGGGTGGGGAGGGTGGGAAGGGATAATGAGGGGAGAAATACCAGATATAGGTGATGGGGGGGATGAAGACAGCAAACCACCTTGTCGTTTATGTACCTATGCAACAGTCCTGCATGATCTGCACATGTACCCCAGAATCTAAATTACAATAAAAAAATGAGTTCTTACGTACTCCTTTTTATTTCAAGTCATTACAGACAATAAACACTGTTTCTTGATCATATGGTCTTACCTCTCCTAGCCACCTCTCCACTTATCATATGATACGTAAATTGTAACATTATATAACTTCATTTATGGGAAGTTAGCAAAGTAATATGATTATAGAGTTAAATATCAAGGTATTAAATCATGTATTCAAACAATATATTATTGAGAATATACTGGTCCTGGCCATATGCTTTGTAGTGAGAATTTAAGGAGGAATAAGATACAATAAGAAGTTGCTCTTAATCTAGAAGGAAAAGCCCACACATAGTCAATGATTTTTTTAAATGAGTCCAACGATAGATGTATGCATGGAGGGCTGTGAGAGAGTAAATGAGGGCACCTAATCCATAAGGAAATGGGTGACCAAAATGAATCTTAAAGGTAAACTTATTAGTTAAGTCCATGCTAAAGGGCAAAAAGAGCATGAGCAAAGCCACAGATATGAGAAACAGTATGATGCTGACTTCACTCAGCATTAGACATCATGGGGATTGACCCTGAAGGAAGGAGTGGTGGAAAGTGCAGCCAGAGATGTTACACAGTCCAGAATCACCAGCGTCCTTCAGTGCCATGCTAAGGCTCTTAGACTTCAACCCAAAGGCACTGTGAAGCCCTGAAACAAAATTAAGCAGCAGACTGACCCAGATGATGCAGAGCATAGATAAACCCTTTGTGCTTCACTCTCCTTACTACATGTGTGCAGAATATTTCCAGAAATAGTCCTATTTAGAAATCAATTTCTCAGCAGCCCATTGTGTTAAGCATCTGTATTTGACCGTTCTTACATTGCAATGAAAAAATACCTAAGACTGGGTAATTTACAAAGCAAAGAGATTTAGTTTGCTACAGTTCTGCTGTTTTTACATGAAGCATGATATTGGCATCTTCTTTGCATCTGAGGAGGCTTCAGGAAGCTTACAATCGTGGCAGAAGGTGAAAGAGAAGCAGGTGTCTCACATGGAGAGAGCAGGAGCAGAAGAGAGAGCGTCAGGGCACAGGAGTGGAGGTGCTACACACTTAAATGAACATATCTTGCAAGAACTCACTATCATGAAGACAGCACTAAGCCATTAGGGATCCATTTCCATGATCCAATTACCTCCGCAAGGCCCCACCTCCAGCACTAGGGATTACTATTCAACATGAGATTTGGGTGGGAAGAGATATCCGGATTATATCAGCATCATCTTCTCACCTTCATCAGCCAAACAATCTAAGTAAACTGGCAGGCTGTGCCACCTGACCACAAAAAGACTGTCTGGAGCTCCTTCTTATACCTGTAGCACATCAGTCAGGGCAAACCTTTGAAACAGAACAAGAGCAGAGCTCCTCTTTATCACACTGCTCATGGTGAATCCACTCAAGATTTGGAGGAAGTGTATCACATTTACCCCCAGTAAAGTCAGGCTCTTGAATATTCACCATGTTTCCACATCTAAATATGTTCTGAGTTTCTCATTTATTCACTCCACAAGCATTTGCTAAGTTCCTACTATGCCAGTGAAAACCAAGATGAATTTTAAAAGCCAAGCATTGTGAATTTCTCCAGGAGCAGACTCTGAGGCAAGATTCCTGTGTATGTGGTTCTTAAGGAAGTGCTCCCAGGAAAATTTCATGAAGGAGTAGAAGAAACAGAGGAGGAAATAGGATAAAGTCAAGCAAGGGTGATTTCAGGCAAAGTCCCAAAAAAGAGAGTTACAGCATGATCCTGCATAACACTGGAGTCTAAGTTAAATTACAGAGCTTACCACACTTCAGAGCAAGAGAGCTGGACTTGCATAATCCCACACAACTCAGTCATTGATGAAGCCCTCCTTGAGGGAGTGTACCATCCCAGGAACCTCAAGATCCCTTTGCTGCTTACAAACAAGCTTTAATAACCTAGGGTCTCAGGTTTCTAGGTTATTGAAACAAAGAAACACCAAAGCTGAGGCATACATACTAAGAAAGGGTAAGAACGATCTGAATGTATCTGAGCAGAATAGCAACTAGTTCCTCTAGGGCCACCAAGAAACTCATAGTTTAATGGGGAAAACAGAAATGTAATCAGAAAGATATGCTTATAAATTTTAGATACTCTGAATAGATATGGATATATGACCCCATTCAATAAATAATACTGAAGTGATTAGCTCTCCTGGCCATATGAACGAAGTCTTCACCAAGGTGAATGTGCTGGCTTTCTCTCTGCGTCAGTGTTTTATCTTAACACCTTCCAGCCCTATGAAAACGTTATCATTTTATTGACTACTTCTAGTTTACAATCAGCTGTACTACAATGGAACTCTTGGACTTCATGTGATCTGTGATCAATGTGACTAGCAGGTGTTAATTATCGGTCTCCTTTCTTCACTTGATAATGCCTTCTTGGCACCAACAACCGTCTCATACTGCAAGTTAAAATTGGTGATAAACATTCAAGTTTACCTACAGGGCTACCTTGAATACTACTATGATCAATGAGGATTTCATTTCTTTTTTTTTTTTTTTGATTGACAAATTGTAATTATATATATTTATGGTATACATAATGATGTTTCAATGCATATAATGTATAGTAAACAGATTAGGATAATTAGCATATCCACCAACTCAAATATTTATATATTTGTGTGAGAAAGCTCATTATCCTCCTTCTAGCTATTTAAAACCACATATTTTCAACTATAGTCATCCTAGAGTGGCATGAAACACTAGAATTTATTCCTCCTAACTAGCTGAAATTTATTTTTTAACAAATCTCTCCCTATATTCTCTTCCCTCTACCTTTCCCAGTCTCTAGTATCTTCTGTTCAACTTTCTTTTTTTTTTTTTTTTTAATAGAGATGGTATCTCACTATGTTGCTTAGGCTGGTCTTGAACTCCTAGTCTTGAGCCATCTCCTGACCTGGGATTGTCAAAGATCTGGGATTACAGGTTTGAGCCACCATGACTGGCCGCATTCTACTTTTTATTTCCATGAGATAAACTGTGTTTTGCTTCCACATATGGATGAGAACATGTAGTGTTTAACTTTATATTCCTCGGTTATTTCACTTAACATAATGTCCTCCAGTTTCATCCATGTTGCTTCAAATGACAGAATTTCATTTCTTATGGCTGAATAGTATTCCAGTGTGTATGTATATTTCTAAACTCTCACCTGTCACTAGAACAAGAACCTCTTTGTTTTATATGTTTATCAATGTCAAATTGCAGATCGCAAATAAAATAATTTTTGTTGATTTTTCACTAGTTATGGGACTGCTTTCAACCTTGTCCAGAGTTCCTTACCATCAGTGTATAACTCATGCCTAAAGGTGAAATGCCTGTTTACATGTTTAATGTGAACATCACAGTAAGGTTATTTTCTTTCCTAATTAATTGATTATGTTCCAAATAAAACCAGACAAGAATAAATGACTCTCCCCAAACTGCTCCTTATTTTAATTGTACACATTTTGACTTGAAAATTGTCTCATCTCTGGAGGACATAAAATAGTATTGCAGTCACTTATCAGAGCACAAGGAATTGGAGTCCTTTGGAATCCACAATGAGATACCATCTCATGCCAGTTAGTATGACAATCATTAAAAAGTCAGGAAATAACAGATGCTGGAGAGGATGTGGAGAAACAGGAACGCTTTTACACTGTTGGTGGGAATATAAATCAGTTCAAACGTTGTGGTAAACAGTGTGGTGATATTCAAGGATCTGGAACTAGAAATACCATTTAACCCAGCAATCCTATTACTGGGTATATACCCAAAGGATTATAAATACTTCTACTATAAAGACACATGCACATGCATGTTCATTGTGGCACTATCCACAATAACAAAGGCTTGAAACCAACCCAAATGTCCACCAATGACAGACTGGATAAAAGAAATGTGGCACATATACACCATGGAATACTATGCAGCCATAAAAAAGAATGAGTTCATGTCCTTTGTAGGGACATAGATGAAGCTGGAAACCATTATTCTCAGCAAACTAACACAGGAACAGAAAACCAAACACTGCATGTTCTCACTCATGAGTGGGAGCTGAACAATGAGAACACATGGACACAGGGAGGGGAGCATCACACACCAGGGCCTGTTGGTAGGTCGGGGGCAAAGGGAGGAATAGCATTAGGTGGAATACCTAATGTAGATGTCAAGTTGATGAGTGCAGCAAACCACCATGGCACACGTGACAAACCTGGACGTTCTGCATTTATATCCCTGAACTTAAGTATAATGATAAAAAAAAAAGAAGATTGGTGTAAGAAATTTACACTTAATATTTGTTACAATAACGATGATATATTTCTGGAAAATATGATTTCTTCACAAGGTGACTTCTCATGTGTTCAAATAAACATTAGTTGTTTGATTATCTTTATTCCCACAAATTTCCAGAGGGGTCTTGGGATAAATTACAATATATCTAAGGGCCGACATGATTAGAAACATTACGTGTAGAGGAGAGATCCAAAATGGCCGATTAGCAACAGCTCAGGAATGTAGCTCCCAGTGAAAGCGCAGAGAACGAGTGGACGCCGCACTTTCCGACGAATTTTTGTTGCCCACAGACCGGGAGATTCCCAGCAGAGGAGACACACGGGTTGCCAGCACGACTCTTTTGGCCGGCGCGGCTGTTTTGCCGGCGCCCCAGCGCGGCGCTTCCCGGTGCGGAGTATACCGAACGGACGGGCTCGGCTGGTCCCATCCCCACAAGGAAAACAGCAATTAGAAGCGCTGAGGACTGAGAGTTTCATAGCAAGCACAGCGAACCCGGGAAGGTCCGGCTCTGTGGGGAACGGGCATCCGCCAAAGGAAAACTAAGAAACAGAAAAAAAATTTCATCACTGGGTGGAGAGAGATCCAAGATGGCCACATAGCAGCAGCTCAGGATTGTAGCTCCCAGTGAAAGCGCAGAGAGCGAGTGGATGCTGCAATTGCAGACGAATTTTTGATGCCCACAGACTGGGAGATTCCCAGCGAAGGAGTCACCCGGGTCGCCAGCGCGACTCTTTTGGCCGGCGTGACTCTTTAGGCCGGCGCGGCGCTTCTCAGTGCGGATTGTACGGGACTGGGAGCCCAAAGGCTCCGCTGGTCCCATCCCCACAAGGAGAACAGCAATTGGAAGCGCTGAGGAGAGAGCGAGAACAGCTGAACCTGGGAAGGCCCAGCTCTGTGGGGAAGGAGCGCCCCCCGAAGGAAAACTAAGAAACAGAAAAAAACTTAATAACTAACAAGCCGGACATCCACTCAGAGACCCAATCTGAAAGTCGGCAATTACAAAGATGACAGGTGGATAAATCCACAAAAATGGGAAGAAACCAGTGCAAAAAGGCTGAGAACACCCAAAATCAGAATGCCTCTCCTCCTACAGGGGATCACAGCTCCTCATCAGCAAGAGAACAAGGCTTGACGGAGGATGAGTGTGATGAACTCACAGAATCAGGCTTCAGAAGGTGGATAATAAGAAACTTCTGTGAGCTAAA
>PVKP010018021.1:0-22528 GCA_004027715.1 Plecturocebus donacophilus
AATTCTCCTGCCCAGCCTCTCGAGTAGCTGGGACTACAGGCGCACACCTCCACACCCTGCTAATTTTTTGTATTTTAGTAGAGACAGGTTTTCACCGTGTTACCCAGGCTGGTCTCAAACTCCTGAGCTCAGGCAATCCACCTTCCTGGGCCTCCCAAAGTGCTGCAATTGCAGGCATGAACCACTGTGCCCAGCCAAAATCAGAGTTTCTTAATACACTTTCACTGAAACATCATAACCGACTGAATGCGGAAGCACATGAATCTAGCTGTTTTCTATTAAGCCAGACATCAAAAATATTTGCAAAAATGTAAAACAATGCCATTCTTGGAGAGTTTTGGAAAACATATTTTTTTCAGAAACAAAGTGACATGTTAAACATGTAATGGGTTTAATATGCTAATGTAAAATAAATTGATAATTAAATGTACATTTAAATTTCCCAATTTTGACATCTAATATGATAAATATTGATAGCTGTAACACCCACAAACAAAAGCTCTCTGAGGTCTTCAGTAATTTTAAGAGTGTGAAGTGCTCCTGAGAGCAAAAGTTTGAGAACTTCTGTTTGTTTGTTTTTTAATACTTTAAGTTCTGGGGTACATGTGCAGAATGTGCAGGTTTGTTACATAGGTATACACGTGCCATGATGGTTTGCTGCATCCATCACCCCATCATCTACATTAAGTATTTCTCCCAATGCTATCCCTCCACAATCATCCCACCCCCTGCTATCTCTACCCTATCTCCCCATCCCCTGACAGGCCCCGATGTGTGATGTTTCCCTCCCTGTGTCCATGTGTTCTCATTGTTCAATACCCTCTTATGAGTGAGAACATGCAGTGTTTGGTTTTCTGTTCTTGTGTCAGTTTGCTGAGAATGATGATTTCCAGCTTTATCCATGTCCCTACAAAGGACATGAACTCATCCTTTTTTTATGGGTGCATAGTATTCTGTATCCCTTCCTTACAGCTTACACAAAAATTACCTCCAGATAGATTAAAGATTTAAACATAAGACCTAACACTATAAAAACCCTAAAAGAAAATTTAGGCAATACCATTCAGGACACAGGCATGGGCGAGAACTTTTGTTCTAAGGAGTAAGTATAAAAAAGAAATGTAGCTGAAGACAGACACCCTAGGGGATGCTGAAATTTAGAGATCTGGGCAGAGAAGATTGAGAAAGAACAACCCTAAAGGTAGAAAAAAAAAACTGGAAGGGCTTAGAGTCCTGGAGGTCAAGTAAAAAGAAGTGTATTCAAGTGGAAAGGGACCATCAGCCAAATGCTGGGGGAGGCAGAGGAAGATGAGAGCTGAGAGTGACCTCCAGGTGTGCAAGACGGGGACCTGGAAACATTTTGGTGGGGTGGAGCTGAAAGCCTGATTGGAGAGAACGGGTTCAGGAGGTGATGACATCAGCACAGGTGAGCATGCACAACTCTTAATGGGTTTTGCTTCAGACACGGGGCAATAGCAGCAAGGGAATAATAGATCAGGAAGACTTGTTAAAATGGAAAATCATGCAGCATACTTGTATTGATAGGATGATCCGAAAGGGAATGAAGGAAAGAAGGAGGCCTAGAGCAGGCAAGAAGGGATAGGACCCAGGAATATGGAGGCACTGTCCTTGGGCAGAAGGGCCATCTGTAGACACCCTGGATCCTGGTGGAGGGACTCTCCCTGCCATATATTGACAAATCCCTTCACCTGCAATGACTTTACTTTGTCCTTATTTATTTTTAAATTTTCAGTTTTAATTACTCAAAATATGAATGTATTTTCATTTTACAAAAAATATTAACGTGTATAATGTAAAAAGCCAAAGTCCCTGCTTTTTGTCTCCAATTTTACTCCCTTTCTTAAAAGAAAGCCCTGTGATTGGTTTAGTGTGATTCCATCCAGACCCTTTCTGTATATTTCCTTTGTACGTGAAGAAATACTTTGTTGGGACTGTCCCATAAATGCTATTATATTGTGTATAACATACTGTAAATCAGTGCTTCTCTTTAACAATACTTCCTGGAGCTCTTTTCCTTCTTGTACAATACTGTATAATAGTTCATATTATAGTTGTTTTTTCTCCTACAGCTGGATGTCCAACTTATTTCCAGAGTCTCATTATTCTTAATAATGCTGCAGTGAGCATTTTGTACTGACTCTTTGGAATGTGTGTGAAGATTTCTTAAGAAAAAATAATTGGAGCCAAATGTTTACATTTTTAATTTTTAAATGGGCTATACCAATATACATTATTACCACAATTAGTATATGAGAATATTTGTTTTCCTGCCCCCTGGCCAATACTGGATATTGTTCAACTTCTTAATTTTTTCCACTATAATAACAACATTGTGGTGTTGTTCTCACCTGTAACCTCCTGATTATTAATGAGTTTGAGCATCTTTTCATAGGTATCACCCCTTGTCTCTGTCCAATCTAGTTACCTTCTGCCCATGCTGCAACACCTACTCAGGGATCAGTCCCTCTAGACAGCCCCTTCATACTGACCCCCATCTGACTAGATGATTATTTTCTGAGATCCTATCATGTCCTTCACCTATAATAACGTCATCTCACTTATAATAACTGTTTATTAACTGTCTCATGCTCCACCTTCCCATGCCCAGACTCTGAGCATCCTGAGTGTGGGAATCAGGTAACTTCATTTTGCAGCCCTCCTACCTGGCACAGTACATGACACATGGCAGGTGCTCAATAAAGAATTGCTGAACCAGCTCATAGGATATCAGTTTGCCCTTGTAGAGTGCTGTACAATCTGCACACCTCCTTCATGTGCATTTTCTCAGATTGTCTAAATCAAATAAGATTTGTTGAGATTAACATTTTGGGGGAAATAGTAAGGACAAAGGCAAAGAAGTGTAACTGAATTAGCAACTGCATGATGGGATATGTAAAAATAAATCCACGCAACTTAAATCCTTGGAATTCTAAGTGTGTCCTATAATAAGTGTTCTGCAAGAAATTAGCAAAATTCATTAAAATATTAAATCACATAATTAACATTAAAATATTAGCCACATGTAATCAACAAAGAGGAGAAAATGAATTTAAAAGAAACATCAATTCAGCAGCCAAGAGGGAAAAATGGAACAAAGAGAAGATTTGCTAAGAAGTGAATTTGGCTAATGATAAGTCAAACCTTGATATGAATTTTTGCCCAGAATAATGTAATTTTGCAACCCAGATAGATCAAAGTCAAGGAACACTCTCAGAGTTCTGTAGTACAAACTTTGTAACCAACTGAACTTGAGATTTTAGGTTATCTCGATGCTTAAATACAGATCACAGAGATAATTCATCAATATTCTTCATAAACTATTCTGTGAAATACGAGTTCCACAAGATGTTAAAGGGTACTAACACACATTTTTCAAAGGATGTGTTAAGTCAAATAAGTTTTGGAAATGTTAATTTAAATAAAGGGAAACAAGTTTATTTTGGTATAAGGCTTATTATAGCCTGCACTATGCGAAAAAGCATTTTATATCTTCAAAAAAGACTACAAAATATAAAACATTTCCTAAATTTATTTGACCACAGAACTACGTAGAATTTGTATGTGTGTTTTATGAGAAAATTTCAAAGAAACTGGCGTTTCATGGAGCACCCTTTGAGAAATGCCATTTAGGTCATTAAAACCGTCTGCTATGTCACGACTAATCTTTTCAGACGTATAAGCATCCACAGCCTTAAATGTCTCCACTTTATCACAGTTTAATGTTTATCCTAATACAGTGGGTTAGAATCAAATCTGTGGCTGGGAAAGGCCAGGACAGAGAGTTACAACTGCTCCAAGCTCAGAGAACAGGAGGGGAGGAAATCTTAGTGAGAGGTTAACGTAACAGGTAGGAGGCTCTGTCTGAGTCTAGCAGTTCATGAATTATTGAACACAATGCCTATGAAGTCTATTTCCCTGTACTATTTTTCTAGTCCAGATTCAAAATTTATCATGCTGTCTCGCTAATCTTTTTGTACGTGAACTCCTAGGACCTCCTCTGTAGCCAGCCTCACCTCTGCATAATCAGCCTATTGCCAGTCTCTCTGAGTCTGCAGTGAGTCATATTCTGCATGTTTACCACTCTCTGAGGCTGCATCCTAGTTGTTCTATGATGCAGTGAGTTAGGGGTTACGCAGGACTCTGGGATGTGGCTAATATCAAAGGACTGAAAGGAATCTTAAAAGGTCTTTAATCTGCCTCCCTGGCCCTATGCTGGCCTGACCTCCAACCACATTAGAAAGAAAGTTATCCACACTTTTCTTAAAATTTCCTAGCAGAAAAGGTCCCTGGATAAAGCCTTAAAGCCTGTCTAGTCTCTCTAAGTTACCCAATTTTGTCCCCATGTCTTTCACCAACCCTACTGCTGGAGCTCATCCTTTGTAATTTATTCCCTAAGATTCAACTTAACAGAGTCTCATAATTTAAACCCAAGCAAGCTGTGCCTCTGGAGAGAATCAGAAATTGCCTAACAAGAGGATCACCTGAGGTCAGGAGTTTGAAACTAGCCTGGCCAACATGGTGAAACCCTGTCTCTACTAAAAATACAAAAATTAGCTGGGCATGGCGGCGCATGCCTGTAATCCCAGCTACTCGGGAGGCTGAGACAGAAGAATTGCTTGAACCCAGGAGGTGGAGGTTGCAGTGAGCCGAGATCATGCCACTGCACTCCAGCCTGGGCAACAGAGCGAGATTCCATCTCAGAAAAAAAAAAAAAAGACATTGCCTAAAAAATTTCATCAGAATATGCTACATCATTATTTCTTGAATCCTATCACATCTGGTTTACCTCAGAGATCTCTGACAGGCTGCAAAGACTTTGGAAGAACTCCATTTTTGCCTCTCTCCATATAGAGTCAACATAGAAGGCAATCATTTATTCCATTTTAAATCGACCTCTAATTTGTCTACCTTACTCTTGAGGCCCATTTTTGATATTACTCTGTTTTGTTCTACTGCAATGAGTGGAGGAGGCATTAGGAAGCTCTCAGAGGAAGTGATTTTTTTGTGTTCCCTGAGCCAATGCTGGGAAGAGTAACAGCCATTCTGTTTGAGATTTACCCATTTTGAATTATGGCGCTAGAAATAGAAACCCAACCAGTGTGTTTTCACATTGAATGCCTGTACTGCCAGGCCCTCCAGTAGAAGGAGCTGGGGAAACTGGAAAATTAACATGGTTCACTTCCACACTGCTGCCTGGAGTTGAAGGTTCAGTTCTGCAGTCATTGGGCAAGGTGTGGAGAAAATAATTTTTTGTTTTTTACTTTTTTGAGACAGAGTCTTGCTCTGTTGCTAGGCTGGAGTGCAGTGGCATGATCTTGGCTCACTGCAACCTCTGCGTCCCGGGTTCAAGCGATTCCCCTGCCTCAGCCTCCTGAATACTTGGGACTGCAGGCAGGTACCACCACATCTGGCTAATTTTTTTGTATTTTAGTAGAGACGGGGTTTTACCATGTTGGCCAGGATGGTCTCGATCTCCTGACCTCCTGATCTACCTGGCTTAGCCTCTCAAAATGCTATGATTACAGGCATGAGCCACTGCACCCAGCTGAAGAGAACTTTAAGTATTCCTCTTGTGCATCCCTCAACTTACAAGCCCAAAAGCAGTCACCTCCTCCCAGCACATTAGACTGGATTTTGTTATATGCAACAGGACAGAAAGAGAAAAATAAAAGTTCACACTGGGATACTGGATTTTTGTGGAGAAAGGAGAGCAAGAGGAGGGGATTTGAGGCCAAAATGATTATGACAGTTTAACTTCATTATGCATAGCACCCTAGTAACCTCAGCTTGTCCTGTGACCACAAGCTCAAGTGACCCTGCATATATAAAACTTTCTATTAAGCTACTCCTCAATTTGAAGGCATATCAAAATATTATATTAATCCCACTGTATTTCTGATCACTCCATGAGAAATGCAATTCCTAAAATGTATAAGAGAGATTATAGATTTGGGATGGGAATGAAAGAAAACAGCATCTTTGACTATGTGAAATACTTTCTAGTGCTTGGTACAATACTTCCATTCCAAAATTCTAGATGCTATTTCTAGTCAGAAATGTTAATAAAACTATCTCCTGTTGGTAAAGATTTCTATATTCTTATAACAAAAAGTGCAACTAACTGTATCTATAATACCCACACTATTTACTCTTCATGAGCAGGACATGAGCAAAACAATATTTTGGCACATAAATTCCATTTTTAGCATTATCAAAAATACATTTGTGACTAAACAGGTAAGAATTACTTTCCCAAAGAAAAATAACCTCTCTTTATTGACCATAAAATTATTTTGTATTGAACTCAAATCCAATGTCCATTTCCCATCTGTTTTTCTAAAATGCAATAAAATACTCAGGCAGAGAGCATAAATAATGCAGTGTATAAGCCTATATCCATTTTAGGCTTTTGAGTAAGACAGTAGATTGAACATAACTGTTTACATCTCTTCCTTGAAAAGCCCTACTCCAACAACAGTAATGAATTTGTCAATGAGGACAAAGAAAACAGGAAAAGCCAACAGCCACAAAACACTGAAAGCTAGAAATCAAACAGATGAGTGGTAACTGACTTAGTAGATTCGGGAGAGCTGCATCCTGAGCTGGTGGGAGGTGCCAAGAAGCAACCCAGTTCACACTGCAGAAGCCCCAGAAGAGCTGGAGACTGGCTACACGTGAGAGCTCTAGAAATGCAGGTGAGGCCAAACCAGAAGTATTGGTTGGAGGATTCCTGAAAAGCAGTTAGTTCCTCAGACCCCTTCCAACTCTCCACAGGTGGTCAACTGCCCCTCCCTTACTCTGGAATAAGACTAAAGCTTTATTCCCTGGAAACACTAATGCCAAGGGCCCCTGGACTGGAAGACACCAAACATAAATGAGGACAGGAGTATCTCACAAAGACAAATGAATGCTAAATGTTGCAGACCTTTCCCCACATGCCCCAGAGTTCTGGCAACCCAGCCTATACTCTCCTGGCTGCAGACTAGAAGACCCTTCCCTGAGGAATCTGAACATCCCAAGAGGAGAGTCCCATAGATGCTGACAGCAGAGTTCCCCAAGAAAGGCCCAGACATCTCACATTATAGTGAGGGCTACAGTCAACAAGCACAGCCAGGGGCCCAGTCTCCAATCAAAATAAATCACCTTTTTAGCTGACAACCAGTTTCAGTATTTAAATATAAGCCAATAACCCAGGATCATTACACATCTGCAGGAAACCTCAAACATGAAAGACAATACAAAAACAAAAGGGAAAAAAAGGAACTTAGAGAAACAGAGACTATGTACTAAGGGAGATAAAACTTTTCAGAAAGTTTAATAGCCTACATATTAAAATAACTGAAATTAACATCTTCAAAAAGATAAAAGAGTTCTATAGCAGACAATGCCTCAAAAAAGGATAAAAGAAGATGATACATTCATAAAACAAGAATATTAAAATTAAAAAGATATTCATAGAACAAAAAAGTCAATTTGGAAATTATTCTGGTGATAGCAAGTGATATTCATAAAAAGGTTAAAAAATAAAGTTGAGATTATTATCCAGAAAATGGAGAAAAAGGACGAAGACATAAAAATAGGACACAGAGACTGGGCAAGGTGGCTCATACCTGTAATCTCAGCACTTTGGGAGGCCAAGGTGGGCAGATCACAAGGTCAAGAGATCGAGACCATCTGGCCAACATGGAGAAACTCCGTCTCTACTAAAAATACAAAAATTAGCTGGGTGTGGTGGCACATGCCTGTAGTCCCAGCTACTCGGGAGGCTGAGGCAGGAGAAGCAGTTGAACTCAGGAGGCAGAGGTTGCAGTGAGCCAAGATCGTGCCACTGCACTCCAACCTGGACAACAAGAGTGAAACTCCATCTCAAAAAAAGAAAAGAAAAGGAAAAAGAAAGAAAAAGAAAATAGGACAGAGAACAAGGAAAATTATCAGACCAGTGAAACAAGGAAATTTATAAGACTAGTTCAGATGACCCAATAGTTGTAGGGAGAAAAGAGAAAAGAAGAAATCATCAATGAAATAATTTAAGGACATCTCTCAAAACTGATCATGAATTTCCAGGTTGAAAGGGTTTATCGAAAGTCTAACACTGTGAATGAAAGCAGACCCACACCAAGCCTGCCATTATAACATTTCAGACCACTTGGAACGAGCTGCTACCATAGGCTTTCAAAGAATCAAGACACAGAATTGCTGCATGCTTAATTAACAATGCTGGGGAGGCTAAAAGGCAATGAATCAATTGATTCCTTCAGACTTGTGAGGGAAAAAGATCACTGTGGTGGCTAATACTGAGTGTCAACTTAATTGTATTGAAGGATACAAAGTATTGATCCTGGGTGTGTCTGTGAAGGGGTTCCCAAAAGAGATTAACATTCCCAGTGGGCTGGGAAAGGCAGACCCACCCTTAATCTGGGTAGAGACAATCTAATCAGCTGCCAGTGCGCCTATAATATAAGCAGGCAGAAAAATGTGAAAAGAGAGACTGGCCTGGCCTCCCAGCCTACATCTTTCTCCTGTATTGGATGCTTCTTGCCCTTGAACATCAAACTCCAAGTTCTTCAGTTTTGGAACTCGAACTGGCTCTCCTTGCTTCTCAGCCTGCAGACAGCCTATTATGGGATCTTGTGAGCATGTAAGTTAATATTTAATGAACTCCCATATATATATATTCCATTGGTTCTCTCCCTCTAGAGAACCCTAACACAGATTTATGTTATTGTTGTGTAACAAACTGCCCTAAACTTTTGTGGCTTAAAACAATAGTCATTTTATTATATCTCACAATTTGAAGGGCTCAGGAATTCAGGCAGAGCTGGACTGGCCAACTCTTCCTCTATATATGGCATTGTGGTTACTCGATAACGTTACCTAATGGCTGGGCTGGGCTGGGCTGGGCTGGAGGATCTAAGATGGCTTCACTCACATGATGTGCCTGGGAAGGGACAACTGGAAGGCTGAGTTCAGTCATGTGGGGCTTTTTTTTTAATAGGCTTTTTTTTTTTTTTTTAGTAGTTTTAGGCTTATGAAAAATTTGACGTGATTAAATCATGGGGGTGGATTTCTCTTGCATGGTTTACACCATCCCTTTTGGTACTGTCCTCATGAAAGGGAGTGATTTCTCATGAAATCTTGTCATTTAAATGTGTGTAGCACATTCTCCCTTGCTCTCCTGCTCCTGCTTTTGCCATGTGACATGGCTGTTCCCCTTTTGCCTTCTGCCATGATTAGAAGCTTCCTGACACCTCCCCAGAAACAGATGCTGCTATGCTTCCTTTACATCCTGCAGAACCATAAGCCAATTAAATCTCTTTTCTTATAAATTACCCAGTCTCAGGTATTTCTTTACAGCAATATGAGAATAGACTAATACAATGATAAATACTTAGAAAATTAAGGAAAGAAACAAAAGGCAGTCATTAATTCTACAGAAATAAAAAAGTTATAAAGAAAATAGAAAGCAATCATTGATTAGTTGTCAATAGCCAAATCCTCTTCTAGAGTAGGAAGAGAACAGATAATGTCAAAGACTAAAAATCAAGAAGTAGCCTTAAAAGTATGGATCATGTTTTTTAATTTTCCAATATAACTCAAGTGCCTAGAATAATACTTGGAATGTGGCAGGTGCTCAATAAACATCTATTAAGGAAATTAATTCTTAAGCTATATGCATGAGTAGCTTTGATTTTAAAAAATAAATACATCATTCACCTCAAAATTCTACTACAAAACAAAAATCGCACACTTAAAATATTGCTCAGACATCTTGATCTTCTATTAAAAAACGTTATCATTGGTATTCTCAGACTTCAAAAAATATATACTATTTACAATGCATTCTGAATGCCCAAACACAATATATGCTTACCTTTCTGAAACACTGAGACAGTTGCCATGCACTGTAATACAAAGAGTAAGATTTCATATAACACTTAATAAACAGTGATTGTATGTAAGGTTGTGAGATGTGAACTTATTATAATGAAAAGAAGATAAAATATATTTGAAGATTACTCAAATATTATTTTTTAGTTTATATCTTGTCTTGTTTCAAAAAATATTTTAGGAAGCCTATGACAGTATAGAGAACATAATATTTAATCACATTTAAATTAAACTAAATTTCATTGCATTAATTAAATACTTACATCTAAATTAAGCAAAAGAAAAGGAAAACTCCAAGATGAGACAAAAGGGAGTCAAGAAAATGACTTAAAATATGTATAATTATGGCCTGATACTGGTGTCAAATTTCTCTGTAAGCTCTGTGTCCATTAGTATTAGATTCAAGGAGCAGAGATTCAACATATATGAGTTTATTTCTCTCACACAGAAAGGTTTAGAAAATATGCAGTCTAGAATTGATATGGGAGCTTAACTCCATGCAGTTCTCAGGGATCCAGGCTCCTTGCAGCTCACCCCTCCACCTTTTCAATGTGAACCTTATTCCCATAGTTTAAGATGGCAGCATTCCTAGTCTGGGCAGGAGACTGAAGAAAAGGTACAGAAAAGGAAACAGAATCATCATCCAATTGTTTCCTAAGGAACATTACCAGAAATTGCCACTGGATAGTTCTAATTCCAACTCATCACCCAGAACTTAGTGATGTGCCACTCCTAGCTGCAAGAGAAGCCAGAAAATGCAATCCTCGTTCTGGTTAGACATGGGTCTTGCTAAAAATTCTATTATAGTGCATGAAGGGAGAACAGAGCTGAAGGATAATAATAGTGTCAACCATAGCTTTATAGCAATCGAAAAAAAAGGGAAACATAGGTTCAAAATAACAGAATTAATAAAGATGAGCAATTGCTCAAGAAATGTACAGCAGTTCTTGGTTAAAAAATATTTGAAAGGGATGATTCTGGAGTCTTTGTACAAAAGAAAAAGTTTTATGTCTTCAGCAGTACTCTTATGACACCCATACAACTCATTTCATATAACTGCTTCTCATAACGATTGCTAATATTATATTCATAGTTCAGATAAAACTTGTCAGCAGAGATTTGATTTTTTTAGTTCATTTTAACAGTATTTTTTTAAATGTGATAGAAACATGGTATTTTTTTTACTTCTTCATGTGAGTATCCTGACCTTAATATATACATATGTATTTGTTTCAGAATTAAAGAAAAATCTATTTACCTTTGCTTATGGAAAAGAAACCACTGTAATCACAGGGACTACCAGAATATTTCAAGAAATGGTATGTAGCTTTCCATTTAAGCTTTCCATTTAAGCCTTTACCCTGTAATGATTGATTTTATTTTATAAGTACCTCAAAAGCTGAGATTCAGATAACAAGGACCACAGAATAAAATGAACAGTCTCCCTTCTAATACCATTGCCCTTTCTGAAAGAAGGGCCCTGTGCTTAGAGCCATTTACCCACAGCAAAGGAGAACAAAAACAAGCTGCAGTCAAGGGATAGACCAAGAGAGCAGATCATTTGCCCACAGCAAAGTTCTAGCAAGCCCAAGGCACAGGATGCTTGAGGCTCAGGAGGCAAGACCTAAATGAGCATTAGCAGAGCAAGAGCTGAGCAAAGTTAAGGTCATTGCAAAAGCTCTGCCCTCTCCAATGGTGCAGTCTCCCACGTTTCTACTGGGGTTGGAGTTTTCAGTTTCACCTGTGTGGGTTTCAACCTTCCACCTTGGACCTGGAGGTGGTCTATTGCCACAAGATTCTGATGAAACTTCTGATTGATAAATGATGGCCTGGCTAACGCCTAATGAATTGCCAAGTAATATTTTGTAACACCATAATGTAGAGATGGTAAACAGTGTGTGTGTTGCCACTCCGTCTTCCTAAGCCTGGGAAAGATATTGCTAATCAGCCCTGGCACTCTTGTCTGCTATGCTCAGATTCTGCCTCAGCAGTTCTTGAAACACAGCACGTCTGACAATCATCATCAACAAATTAGGCTTGGCACGTGAAGTTAAACCTATTTGCTATCCCTGTGCTATCTCTAATTAACAAAACATGTTGAGGAATTTTCCAAGCAGCAAGCTTTTAACTAAACACGATGTGACCTACAAATAATGTATTTCCTATAATAAATATTCTATACAGAATAAATGCCCCCCTCATCTAAGAACAATATAGATTTTTTTACTAATAAATTAATTGCTATTTTTTTACCAATAAAATAATTGTTAACTGAGCTCTCACCAAGTGCTAAGAACACTTTATTTCTGTTGATCCTTTCAACAATAGTAAGGCAAGTATTATTAAATTTCTTCAATACTAAGATACCATTGATTGTAATAGCTCTAGGGAATTTTGAGGGAGGAAAAAGGAAGGAAAAATTACAATGTACCCATTGATTGCAGCATTCAACTCAATGCCAAATGTGTTAAAATATACTTCTCAGAATTGCGCATGAAAATAATATCCACACTGTCACAGCTGGGGAAATGGAGACATGGAGAAGCCAAGAACCTGTTCCCCAGCCACAAAGATAGTAAGTTACAGAGGAGACACTTCTACCACGATGTCTCACTCCACTCAGATACCAACAAAGATAATACAGTCATTGGGCTATGATCCCAGATGATCTGCAGAAAGAGATCGGCCTCATCCCTCTGCATGTGAATACAACCAATAGTTAATCGACAATTACAGTCAAATCTGGCCATATGACCCATCACAGATACAAAGAGAATATCAGGCCTGTGGCTGCACTTTCTTTTTCCTTTAGTGAGATACTCAAATAGCCCCCAACACTGTCAAATATCCTCTGTCAATGAAGATTGTAAAAAACAAAGCACAAAACTCGTCTGTGTGGAATATTATGGAGCCCAAGAAAATGATGGCTAAAGGTCAAATATATTTTTATTTGGAAAGACAAGGCACTGCCAAAAGAAAAGTCAGGATATAAAATTGAATCATACAGTTTAGTTTCTACCATATTTTTAAAAGAAAAGGGAAAAGGCCAGGCGTGGTGGTTCACGCGTGTAATCCCAGCACTTTGAGAGGCCAAGGTGGGTGGATCACGAGGTGAGGAGATCAAGACCATCCTGACTAACACAGTGAAACCCCATCTCTACTAAAAATACAAAAAATTAGCCAGGTGTGGTGGCACATGCCTGTAGTCCCAGCTACTCCGGAGGCTGAGGTAGGAGAAACACTTGAAGCCGGGAGGCCGAGGTTTTAGTGAGCTGAGATCGCACCACTGCACTCCAGCCTGTGTGACAGAGTGAGACTCGGTCTCCACAAAAAAAAAAAAAAAAAAAAAAAAAGGAAAGGGAAAAAAAAAGGTATACATAGGAAAGATTAGCAGAAAATATAGAAAATCATTATGTTTGATCAATTGTGGGTGATTACTTTCACCTTTTTCCACTTTTCTGTTTCCTGATGTTTATTTTTACATAAAAGTAACCTTTAAAAAACTTGACAGAAACTGAGTCTAGGAGTAGTACAGGGCTTGTCCAGGGTTCTGTAGCCAAAAGTATGAGGTTAGGGCAGGACAATGAGTGATAGGATTCTGCCAGAAATGCAGGCTGCAAGCTGCTGTTTGTAACTTGTGACTCTAATCCAGCATTTCTCCTTCACAACACCCAGGTTTGCAAAGTCAACAATAAACGCAGTCATCATTCATAAAATCATAAAGACTGGAGTACAATAATCCAAAAAGTATACCTAGGACACTTTATAGTAAATTGTTCTCCTTTTGCGATCTGCTCTCTTGACAACATTCCTTTAAAATTCAGATTGCAAAGATAAAAATCGGGGACAAGAGACAGGAGGAGAACCTAATCATGTCAAAATGTGCTCAAAAGCTGTGGCTTTTGTCAGACTTTTTGTCTAGTGAATAAATGCCTGAGAAGAGGGGATATTCTCTTCCTTTGAATTTGCAGTCCTTAGAAATGCATAAAATGTAAACTTTGTCTAGTATTACTTCTTTGACTATCCTCAACTAATTTTCTAAGACTGTAATTCTAAAAAGATATTTTTTTAGTTTATCAGTTACTCATTATTTAATGTTCTGGTTTTATTCTCCAGCCCCTCTTCCTATTTTCTCTTGAGTTTCCTTGCTGTGGACTCTCTTTTGATATTATGCAGCATGTAACCTGACTACCCACTTCAAATTACTTCAATTACTCTCCAAGGTTTTTATTAGGTATAGGAAAAGTCAGCTTTTCACATTCTGCATATTTATGGGGCTACACTTATTTTTCAGAACCAGCAAGAAAGAAAGGGAAAAAAGGGAAGAATTGAATAGAATACTAAATTGTTTTTTAAAAATTGAATAGTAAGAATTAAAGAAACAGCTCCTATTTTTATCCTGATCCTTATGTAAGAGATCTCAAAAACATCTACACATAACTCTATCATGAACCTCAGTCAGTGACTATAACGCATTTTTAAAAATTTTTTGAGACAGAGTCTCGCTCTTTCACCCAGCTGGGGTGCAGTGGCACGATCTCAGCTCACTGCAACCTCCACCTCCCACGTTCAAGCAATCGTCCTGCTTCAGCCTCCTGAGTAGCTAGGATTACAGGCACACACCACCACACCCGGCTATTTTTTGTATTTTTAGTAGAGACGGAGTTTCACCATGTTGGCCAGGCTGGTCTCAAACTCCTGACCTCAGGTGATCCACCTGCCTTGGCCTCCCAAAGTGCTGGGATTACAGGCATGAGTCACCACACCCAACCCTATAATGCATTTTAAAATGGAGAATGGAGAAGTTTAATCCAGGGAATGATTCTCTGGTGCAGGGGTTTGGAATGGGAAGTGTCCTGCCAAGTCTTTTTTATAATCAACAGAGGAGAGAGTTGCAGTGGCTCTCAGAACTTCCCAGATACCAAAATCGCTCAAGGTGGGAGGCAGCCAGCACATGAAAGAGGGAAGGACCCAAGAACCCCAGAGCAGCCTGACTCCTCTGGTCCTTCTCCACGATGGAAATGGGGCCCCCAAAACAGAACAGGGCCCTTCCTCTCCTGATTGCCTCATGTAATTGTCTCTTTTCCTTGAAGTATAAAGTAGACTGGTTTTGAATTTGGGTCCTGGAATTGGTGTATGGCTTGGGCCAATCATTGAGTCTCTCTTGCCTGTTTCTGCATCTGTAAAATGGGGATCATGGTTCAGTGAGCACAGTTGCCAAAGGTGACCCTGGATCTCATTGAGGGTTGCCCAGACAACAAGCCAGCTTGAGTGAATCGTCTTCCCCATCCTCCTGGGGGAGAGGTTGCACCAAACTCAGTGGGGTAAGGTGGTGCTGGAGACAGCTGCCTTCTGATCTTTTGCAAACCCAGCTTTTCTCCATTAAAGCCAGTTCTTTAAACTACTCCACGTGACATTGTGGAATTCATCATGAAATCTGGTGCATGACTGACCAGATATGGCCCACCTTGCACACGGGATGGGAATGGGACATATCTGAGCTTCATGGGGCTGCTGAAGGCTGAATGAGAAACACAGGGCTTCATAAATGTCCAGCATTAGGATACCACTGAAATAGTGTTACTAATTTCACCTACCACCTGTAATATTATTTATTTACTCAGTGTTTTTGAAAAAGCAGTTGCTTTTTCTTTTCTTTCTTTTTCTTTTTTTATTGTTTTTTGTTTGTTTTTGAGACAAGGTCTCACTCTGTCATTTAGGCTGGAGTACAGTGGCATGGTCATAGCTTGCCGTAACCTCAAACACCTGGGCTCAAGTGATCCTCCCACCTCAGCCTCCCAAGTCCTGGGACCACAGGCGTACACTACCACATCTGACTTTTTTATTTTATTTTATTTTATTTTGTAGAAACAGGGATCTTGCTATGTTGTCAAAGCTGAGCTTGAACTCGAGGGCTCAAGCAATCCTCCTGACTCAGCCTCTTTAAAAGCTGGGATTACAGGTGTGAGCCACTATGCCTGGCCCAATCATATTTTCAATATCAAAAGGTTTTTTGTCATTGTTAGCAATAACTTTACTTTTTATTTATTTTTTATTGCTACATAATAGATGTACAGATCTTCAGGGTATATGTGATAATTTGATACATTTATATAATCAAATCAGGGTAACTGGGATATCCATCACCTTAAATATTTCTCTTTTCTATATGCTAGGAACATTTCAATTATTCTCTTGTAGCTATTTTGAAACATACAATAGATTAATATGAACTACAGTTGCCCTATGGTCTATAGAATGCCAGGTCATATTTCTTCTATCTATCTGTATATTCATACCCATTAATCAACTTCAAAAAGTTTTTAAGAGAAACAAGTCGATTTGAAAAAAAATAAAAATGAATTCAAAAGCTACATGTTAGTAATAAGAAGGCCTATGGCTCCTAGAATTAGAGGGTAGCAGAAGGGCTCCAGGGTTGAATACCCAGGCCCCAAGAGACAGGCAGCAGGGTAGCTGGGGGCAGCTGAATAGGCCTGGGGTATCAGGCAGAAAGAAGGGGCTCGCTCTGCAAGGAAAAAGCTGGGCTAGGGATAGGAGTGGGAAGTGATGGACGCTGAGATTGACAGAAGTGAGCAGCAGCAGATGGACTCCTGAGGGGCAAGAGATGGTTGCATCCTGGGGAGTGGGCTCAGGACTCTATTTGGGGAGGAACCAGGAGGTAAAGACACGAGTTAAGGAGGAGAGGAGACAGTGCTGAGGGCCAGGCAGCCAAAGAAATCCTGAGGATGGTGGGGCTAAGGATTGGAAGGGGCTAGACAGCAGCCTTGGCTGATTGAGCTGGGAGCTCTGGAACATGCCAGGGGGTGGAGGCTTAAGGTAGAGGAGAAGCAAATGAGGGGTTTTAGCCTCTCTCCAGCAAAAATTTCCACCCGTCAGGAGATAGACTATCAGCAAATGGCTCCCAGCAATACCCAGCTGGGGAGGCCGGTGGGACAAATGTGGATGCTGAACCACCTCCTACCCCTGTGCTGTAGAGTTCACTCTTCGAGACCTGGGCATTAATGCTGGGGGCCTCATTCTCAGCGAGAACTCAGTAAAAACTAGACTTTATTCATCCCTCCCCATCCCTGTGTGATCTCATGCCCCCTCACTCCCACACCCAGCAGAACGGGTCAGCCACTCCACCTGGCTCACCAGGCAAGCCCTTTGCTCACCCCTCTGCTGTTGCACTTTCCTTAGTGTGCGGTTCAGTTATTTGCTTTAAGACGGATGTCCAGTGCCACAGGGAACAGGAGCCATGTGGGGCCGATACTGGTATTCCTGACAGTTAGCTCAGCCTCCGCTTCACATAGCAAGGACATGTACATCTAACACACATTTCTTTTTAACCTAAATAAGTCAGGTGTCACATTAAAGAACACATTTAAAGAACATAAAAGAACACATTTAAGAACTAAAGGGCAAATGGTAATCCAACTAAATCCAGCTTGCCAACTGACAAACCTCCATGGTGGGCAAAACCCACAACTGGCAAGATTATGTTTCATTTAAAATAAAGCATAAGAACCACTACGAGATATCACCACACACCAGTTAGAAGGTTCACTATCAAAAAAAACAGAAGACAACACACAGGATGTGGAGAAACGGATGTGGAGACCCTTGTGCACTGTTGGTGGGAGGCAAAGTGGTACAGCTGCTACGGAAAACAGTATGGAGGTTCCTCCAAAACTTAAACTACTGTATGATCCAGCAATCCCACTTCTGGGTATTTATCCACAAGAATTGAGGATCTGAAAGAGATATGTGCACTCCTGTATTCATGGAGACGTCCTTCGTGATAGCCAAGAGTTGGAAACAGCCTAAATGTTCATCAACAGATGAACGGATAAAGAAAATGTGGTCTACACGTACACAGTAGAATACTATTCAGCATTTAAAACAGAGGACATTCTGCAACATCAACAGCATGGATGGATCTTGAGGATATTATGCTAAGTGAAATAAGCCAGTCACAGAAGGATGAATACTGCCTGATTCCACTTACATGAGGCATCTAAATAGTCAAATTCACAGAAGCAGAGAGTAGAATGATGGTTTCCAATGACTTGGCGGAGAGGTGGGAAATGGGGAGTTGCTATTCAACTGGTCTAAAATTTCAATTGTGAAAGATGAGTGAGTCCTCGGGATCTGCCGTGTGACACTGTGCCTAGAGATGACAGTATTGTATTGTGCACTTAAAAATCCACTAAGAGAACAGTTCTCATGTTAAGTGTTCTTACCACCATATAACATAAAAATAGATAAAAGACAAAAAAAAAAGGAGTAGAAGAAAAACAAATAGTAAAGTGGTATAAAATATGTTTTTAAGTAGAGGCTGGGCGCGGTGGCTCAAGCCTGTAATCCCAGAACTTTGGGAGGCCGAGGCGGGCGGATCACCTGAGGTCAGGAGTTTGAGACCAGCCTGACCAACATGGTGAAATCCCATCTCTACTAAAATTACAAAAAAATTTGCCAAGCATGGTGGTGGGTCCCTGTAATCCCAGCTACTCAGGAGGCTGAGGCAAGAAAATCGCTCGAACCCGGAGGTGGAGGTTGCAGTGAGCCAAGATCGTGCCATTGCACTCTGGACTGGGCAAGAGTGGAAACTCCATCTCAAAAAAAAAAAAAAAAAAAAAAAAATATATATATATATATATATATATTTACACACACACACACACACACACACAGATTTTGTAAGTAAATACAAATCTGCAAGGCAAGACTCATCTGCTTTTGAGCACAAATCAATCCCAAGCCTAAATGTGCATTGCGGCTGCCATGGCCTGCAGAGAAGAAGGCACTGAGATGCACACAGGCCCTCTTTACGGTTTCCAAACAAGACTTTCCTTGCTTGGAATACAATGTCTTTTTCACTGGCAGGCATCTTCATATTGTTTTTGCAAGCGTAGCAAAATCTTTGTATAAACACCTGTTTGGGGTTATTTTGTTTTCAGAAATTCTAAAGTGTTTAATGGCATGTTTTCCCGGGATGAGGCTTCTATTCATACAGTAAGGGGCCTCCCCTCTCTGTCCACCCACTTACAGGGAGGGCAGGGAGAAGAGGACTCATGTGAAATGTCTGGATATTTTTAAAATGAGAATGCTAACACTTCACTGAAGTGCCTGTGTTTACAGTCTCACCTGCCCATCTTCCTACCCTCTTGCTGCAGACCACATTTGGTCTGGAACTTCTTAGGCTGCCCCCCATCCCCAACCCTCACTCTGAAAAAGCCTCGTCTTGCTTGTTCCCTTCTTTGGGTTTGGTTAAAACATCTGTAAAATGGGAGAGAATCTGGCAGACCTAGAGAAACTAGAAAAGGGGGCAAGATTGAGGCTAGCATGTGCAATTCATATTCAGGTCAGGAAGACTGAGGAGAGGGGAAGAAGGGGAGAGGAGAAGAAAAATGTGGGCAGGGAAGGGGTGAAGAAAGAGTTTCTCAAGGGGATTGAGGAGGGAGGTCCTGGAGCAGAATCAGTGAAGGGAAACCCCAGAAGAGAGGGGAACTGGGTGTGCCTTGCAGTTATGCTATGAGCACCACTCAGTACTCCCTTTGGATGACTGTTGGACTGTTTTCTCAACACAGCACTGCTCTGAGAATGAACCACAGGAGAAAGTAGGACAATGACTCTGGTGCCCAATGAGTCAGAAAGGCTTGCAAGAGTTAGGAACAGCTCCAGAGAGTTCAGCAGGCCCTGGCTGTTGACAGGCGCCAAAATATTTCCCTGCACAAGTGCCTCTTTGGCATAAGGATTATTTTGAGCTAAAGGCCATTGAGAACCAGCAGACGCAAGGACAGTTTTTCTTTTATAAAGGAAATGTACATTTGTAAAAGGTGTCTTCCACTCCCTGTACCAGGAGGAGGAGGACTCTTAACACCTGTTATCAGTGGGGAAGGCACCTTACTCTTAAACTTAAATCTGCATAGCAAACCTCACTAAACAACTCCTATTTACCATACTTTTCCTCCTTACCTTCCCATAACTTGCCTCCCCTACTCAGACTCCCAAATTCCTTTTCCTTTAGCCTAGAGTAGTATATATAAGCCCAAGTTCTAATTGCCCCTTTGGGTTACACATTGCTAGATGCTCCCATGTATACATGTACAATGCATATATTAATAAACTTCTATTTCTTTTCTCCTGTAAGTCTGCCTTTAGCCAAACTAACAAGCAGGGCCCCAGCTGCAATGCCTAAGCTGGGTAAAGGAAAATATTTTTTTCCTCCCCTACAGTGTCCAGCCAAAGGAGAGATGCTGCCTCTGAGAGATATTCTAACAAAAGTAGACACAAGGGAGCAGTCCGTCCTGCTGTTGACCTAAAGAGACCTGCCAGAAAAAAATTTGCTTCCTCAATAGACAAGAAGATTGTCAAAGGAGCTTGCCCTGGGCACAAGAAAACTACTATTCAGGCCTTACTCCAAGCCAGAGAGAAGAGGTTGATGTCCTTCAGGTCCTAAACAGTTCATCGTATGTTTTACCCACCAATATTGCCAGGAACCATTGTTCAGGGCCCAATTCTCCAGGGCATCCATTAGCAGAATGTGTGAATTTTGCTGGAGAGTTGTTTGAGATTGCTGTTATTATTTTCATAGATTTTTAGCTAATACTAAGTATCTTCTCTGTTAAGTGTGCTCTGAATGAAAAGACCTCCCAAGCAGGCTTTGTGTGACCACCAAGGCTGTTTATTCACCTGGGTGCAGGCAGGCCGAATCCGAAAAGAGAGTCAGCAGAGGGTGGTGGGATAGGAGTTGGTTTTATTTAAGGTTTAGGGTATGCAGTGTAAAGTTACAGTTCAGAGCAGTTTTTTCAAGCTAGGAGGGGGTCGTAGGGTCTGGAGTCACAAGGTTAACCTGTCAGTTGAGCAAGGTCAGTTGTAAAGTCCCATTGCCTCATCATTTGAGGCGGGAATAAGAAATAATAGAAGAATGTCTCAAAGTTAATTAGGTGCCCCAGGAGTTGGTCATTCTTCTCTTTTTGTGATCTCCAGTTACTTCAGACTCTCTAGTTGCAGGAACTCATCTGGAGGTGTACATGCAAGTCACAGAGGTTGCCATGCAGTCCATGGTGCAGTCAGCCAGCCTAAAAGAACTTACATTCTCTGAGACAGACATTCTGTTAAGTACTTTATACACTCCATCTTCATTTAATTCACAGAGCAACTCTATTTTACAGATGAGAAAACTGAGGCTCACAAAGGTTATGTAACTTGCCCAACGTCCTTTAGCTTGTCAGGGGTATACCTTAAGCCCTGTCTGTCTCATGCTAAAGACCATGCTCTCAACCATGCCATACTGTCCCCTATTTGGGTTCTGGCTTCTAAAATCACCACTCTGCTGCTTCAGACTGTTAGCAGCAGGGAATCCATATGGGTCTGCAGAAACCTCAATTCTTGCCTCCTCAGAAGAAAGAATTCAATTGAGGGCACTGGGCAGATGGAGAGAATGAGGCACGTTTTAGAGCAGGAGTGAAAGTGTATTTAAAAATTTTAGAGCAGTGGCCAGGCATGGTGGCTCACACCTATAATTCTAGCACTTTGAGAGGCTGAGGCAGGCAGATCACTTGAAGTCAGGAGTTGGAGACCACCCTGGCCAACATGGTGAAGCTCCATCCGTACTAAAACAAAAATATGAAAAATTAGCCAGGGCGTGGAGGTGCATGCCTATAATCCCAGCAATTCAGGAGACTTAGGCAGGACAATCGCTGGAACCCAGGAGGTGGAAGTTGCAGTGAGCTGAGATCGCACCACTGCACTCCAGCATGTGTGACAGAGCAAAACTCTGTCTTGGGAAAAAATAAATAAATAAAGTTCTGGAGCAGGAACAAAAGGAAGTAAAGTACACTTGGAAGAGGGCCAAGCAGGTGACAGGAGAGATTCAAGGTGTGGTTTGACCTTTGACTTGGGATTTTATATGCTGACATTCTGTATGCACATGTGGTGTGCCAGCACTTGGAAGGGGTCTCTGTGCAGTGTGTTCACTGAGGTTATACGCATCCTCACGTGAGGAATTTTTCCCTCACCAGTCAAGTCTTCCTGGAGGAAGGTCAAATACAAGTTAAACGCGACCGTTGCCTCTTAGTGCGTATGCTTGGGTCCACTCACCTGAGTCCTGAGATCTTACGGGGAAGCTACTGATCACCAGTTTCAGGTGTTTTCTATGTATTGGGAGCTGGTTTTTCCCTGGTGCTGGCTGTCACCAATTATTATTTTAGAGAGATGGTCACCTGGCATTCCTGGCAGCAGGAGGCCTCCCCTGCCCTGCTCATGTCTGACTAGCTACCTACTCTGACAAGACAGCGAACACCTGTCCTGGAGTATGCTGAATGTCAGAATTAAATACCTGAACCCATAGAACCCAGCATTCTGCCGGTCCTCTTTATCAAAAGTGGCCTTCTTGAAACGAGATAGAGGCCAAAAATAAATAAATAAATAAGGATGAAGAGACATACTGTAAATGAGCATTAATCCAGGCTTAGCTGAATTCAGTTACACATGTAAGGACTTATTATTTTTGTAACCCTGTCCCCACCATGATCTCTGTTATGGAACAAAATAGGTTTTGTACCTTAAACTAACTAACTGAGCTTCTCCTATTGTATTCTTGCCAAAAATTGCA
>PVKP010018021.1:22628-45102 GCA_004027715.1 Plecturocebus donacophilus
AAAAAAAAAAAAAAAAAAAAAAAAAAAAAAAAAAAAAAAAAAAAAAAAAAAAAAAAAAAAAAAAAAAAAAAAAAAAAAAAAAAAAAAAAAAAAAAAAAAAAAAAAAAAAAAAAAAAAAAAAAAAAAAAAAAAAAAAAAAAAAGGCCAGTACTACTTAAAAATGGCAAGGTCATGAAAGGCAAAGAAAGACTAAGCAATCAGTTTAGATTAAAAGGACACTAAGGAGATGTGATAGCTGAACATAATATGTGATCCTAAATCAGATTCTAGCCCAGAACACAGTCGTTACTGGAACAGTTAGTGAAATTTAAATAAGGTCTATAGATTAGGCAATAGTATTTTACCAGTGTAGATTTCTTGATTGTCCTCATTGTGCTATAATTATTGAAGATGTTCACATGTGGCCAGGCATGGTGGCTCATACCTATAATCATAACACTTTGGGAAGCCAAAGCAGATAGGATTGCATGATCTCAGATGTTCAAGGCAAGCTAAGGCATAGCAAGACCCCCTCTACTAAAAATAAAAATAAAAAAAAATCAGCTAGGTGTGGTGGCACACACCTGTAATCTCAGCTATACAGGAGACTAAAGTGGGCTTGAGCCCCAGAGGTAGAGGCTGCAGCGAGCTGTGTTTGTGCCACTGCGCTCTAACCTGAGCAACAAAGTGAGACCCTGTCTCAAAAAAAAAAAAAGATGTTTACATTTAGATAATCTGAGTGAAGGCATGTACAAATCCTTCATTCTTTTGCAACTTTTTGGAAATCATTTAAAAATGAAAATTTGGAAACAATTTTTAAAGAGCCACAGAAAACAGTATTGGAAAGAAGCGAAGAAGTCACCTTTGTCAAATTCAAGCAGGCACTCAGTAAGTATCTGGTGAGCCCAACTACTGGGTTATGCATTTGATCTCAACTCAAAACCTTGAGAGGATAATGACAGAAATTATTTATAGCAAAACAATGAGGACATTTCTGTTTGGGGAGCCTTGATACAGTGTGGTGACAGCAACAGAGACAGATTCTAGTACCAAGTTTTGAGATGCTTCATCTAAAAGGCAATGCTTATAGATATACTCAAGGCCTATAGCATCAAAACCTGCTGTTTCTCCTAAGGACGAAATGCATCTCCAAGATACAGTGTTTAATCCCTAGAAACTTTATTTTTTCTTTTAAACAGAGTCTAACTGTGTTGCCCAGGCTGGAGTGCAGTGGCATGATCTCGGCTCACTGCAACCTCCACCTCCCGGGTTCAAGCAATTCTGCTGCCTCAACCTCCCAAGTAGCTGGAGAGGCATGTACCACCACACCCAGCTAATTGTTGTATTTTTAGTAGAGATGGGTTTTCACCATTTTGGCCAGGCTGGTCTCAAACTCCTGACCTCAGGCGATTCGCCCACCTTGGCCTTCCAAAGTGCTGGAATTATGGGCATGAGCCACAGTGCCCGGCCAATCACTAGAAACTTTTAAAAAAGAAACAATTCAATATGACATATCTCATATAGAGGGAAACAAATCACTCTTTTATTACTCGTGTATTTATTATTTATTATTCCCATTTTTAATACCTTCAAGGTTTTGAAATTTAAAGGTTCATTAAATAATGGAGACACTCTGATTCAAATGGGAATATTTCTTAGGACTTACCCATGCAACTCTTCCTGGCTTCCTGTTCCATGCAGACGGTCTAGATAGGAGCAGGGCATGACAGTGATTGTAATGTGTGAGTGTGCGCTTTTGATCCATCTGTTTTGTCAGGATTTTTATCCCTCACTCCTTGAAACAGCACAACTAGAGAGGGAAAATTCAGAAGCAAATGCCTTACACTTTTTTTAATGTCATTGGCAATGTCCAGGGCTCCTGAAGTCCTAGTGGGATGTCCTTTCAACAGATGTCTTTTGTTTAGGGCTTGAGATAAAGGACATCACGGAAAGTTATCTGCTGCTTGTATTGATAGCTTGAGCGAGCTGCCATTTCTATTAGCTCCAAAGCATCCCGGGATGAGCCTTTTACCGTTGCTCTTCTCTTTCACCTTCCTTCTGCTTATTTTCCACTTGACTTTGCCCCACCACTCCCCTCCTCTCTTTTCTCTCCAATATAGCAATAGGTGCTAGAAATAGAAAGATGAGAAAGACAAAGCCCTCCCCTTCAAGGAGATCATCACCAAACGGGAAACAGAGACAAAAATGGAAGTCATTGTGCTTCTGGTAAAAGGGAAGTGGAATAAAGGCAAGTTGAGGCCTGTGTATGTAAGAAGCACTTATCTCTGTCTGGACAAGTAGAGGGAGACTGAGTTAAAATGTGAGCTGAGAGCCCTGAAGAAATAATAAGAATTCAGTAAGGACAGGGAGGTGGTGACTCAGAGCTGGAAGGCTCTGAGGGCAGGACATCTTTGAGGAAGAGGGAGAGAGAAATGCGACATGGCTGAAAGATGTTTGTGGGGCTATGTCAGGTTTTGAGACTGGAGGCAGATCCCAGCCACCATGGGAAGGCTATTATTATACATTCCTTTAAAAATCTGTTTTAGAGAATCATTTAGCTGAAATTCAGAACCACACTTGTGAATCTGAAAGCATTTACAGTAGTAGAAACACCATCAGAAATTGCCACAACAAACAATTGTTAAGTGCCTACTATTTTGAGCTCAAGGTCAATATATTAGTCTCAATGTTTCTGCTTATTGCAAGCAAATATTTTTAGAGAAGAGAAAGAATTTAAATTTCTCGTGATGGATCTTTTTTTTTTTTTTTTTTTTTTTTTTTTTTTTGTGATGGAGTTTTGCTCTTGTGGCCCAGGCTGGAGTGCAGTGGCATGATCTTGGCTCACTACAACCTCCACCTCCCAGGTTCAAGCAATTCTCCTGCCTCAGCCTCCTGAGTAGCTGGGATTTCAGGCATGCACCATCATGCCTAGCTAATTTTGTATTTTAGTAGAGACAGGGTTTCGCCATGTTGGACAGGCTGGTTTCAAACTCCTGACCTCAAGTGATCCACCCGCCTCAGCCTCCCAAAGTGCTGGGATTACAAGTGTGAGCCACCGCGCCCAGCCCATGATGGATTTTTTAACTGGTTTGTACAAATCATTCTCCTGAAAATGCCTTCTAAGTCATAGAATAAAAGCAAAATCTGCAATATTTAAAATTCTAATTCATGTTCAATAATGTTAATAGATGTATTTGAGGTCAGTGTATGATGCCACATTTTTCAAGATCTTTTCATACTCTTTTTAACAGATTTTAGTCTCTGGTTTCAAGTACAATGGAGTAAACAAACCCCACCCTGTCTCTCCCACTGAAAATAGCTATAAAGCCTGGACAGAGTGTATGGAATAGCTGGAGCAGTCTGTAAAGTAAATAGCAGGCTAAGTGGAGAAGAAAACCAGAAGTAGGGCCCCCACCAAACCAGTGGTGACGTTAGCATTGTGCTAACCTCTGCTACCTCCCAACCTGGACTCAAGGCTGCCCAAAACCCAGAAGTGGCCAGTGGCACAGAGAGGACACTTCAAGAAGAAACCTTCTAGTTCTCAGTCTAGAGACGGAAAAGTGGCCTCCTGGCAGTGACAGCAGAAATAGTGGTGACATACAAGTGCCTAGAATTCCAAGGAGGTTGGAGGGAGACTGCCTCTCCACTGGAGGAGTTGTGGTCCCAGGAAGGTGGGGCAAACTTCCCTTGCATTTTTTCTTATTCTGTCCTCCCATTACTTGGAGTCACCATGAGGAAATTTTTAGGAACAGCATAGCAGAGTGGAGCACTAAAGCCCCAACTTTCTGGCTACAGGACCAAATTGTGCAGCCCAGGGAACCAGAAAGTACTAGAGAGATCATGGGAAGGGAGAATCTTCAGAAAGCAACCCCATAAAGGTGTTTCTGAATATGCATTTATGGAGGAATAACCAATGCTATGATTATATAAACCTTTCTCTTATTTCAATGCCCTACACCTTATTTAAAAGAGACTGGGTAAATCAGAGTTCTGACTTTAAAGGCCCTTTTGTTCTCTTCACTGGAGACAGGTGGGCTCTCCATTTGGACCAACGTGACAAATAAATAAAATGCTCCTATTCCAAGGTCAGACCTCTTTCACTTCTCCAAACTATGATTGCAAGGATCAGAGTATAGACTTATTAAGGGTAAAGTGCCAGTTCCTGAAATGTTTGCCTTACGTTGCCACATCCCACAGGCTAGGAGCTATCTTTTCTTTCTTGCTGCAGTAAGCATTTTCTCTAATGATAGCAGCAGCAGCAACACAACAAGCAGCTGGGAAGAAGTCTATGTGCAGTTGAAGGAAAACAATAGGAACGGGGAAAAGACACAAAATGTTGATGAGTCTGGCAAAAGGATAACAGAACGACAGAAAAAGGAAATTAAGAAGAAAGAGTGTAATTATGGGAATTACATAAGCAAATTACATAATCTCAAAAAAAAAAATTTCCAAAAGGAAATAAAAATAGAAGCACAAGAACTTTGGAGTAAAGAGAATTCTAGGCTCCTAGTATGGATAACTACTATGAAAAATAGACATTTGGGTAAAGAACAGACAAGTCCTCACTCTGTGGCTGTTTGTGATTGCTTTTTAAAAATTTACCGCAGCTAGTTGCCATTGGTCTCCCATCTTTGTCCCGAGTGGCGAAGCGACCCGGGGTGTGGGCACAGGAGGGGAAGACCACGTGGCATGTGACAACAGGCTTTTATTTTCATTTTCTCCAAGCTCTGTGGGTGCTCTACACCTCACATTCTCAGCTGTACCCTAGACAATGAAGAAAATTACTGCTCTGACCTGGTGCTTCATTTTTCCCCACTCATGACTTGAGCTTTCATTAGTTTTCGTTTCTCGTTAAGAAAAAAATCAAATAATGAGAATTAAACATTTCCTGATCTATTATCTCACTGAAAATAAGAAGCCAAGAGTCCGGGGACTGGAACGAAATGAATGAAGGGCCCAGCCGATGTGCGTGCCACTGCAAGATTCACACAGTGCGTGGGGGCTGTGCTCCTTCTCTTCAGTCCTCTGGAGGACAACTGGGACCACTCACACTCTGAAAGACAGGATCCCCTCTACTGAGCACTCAGTGTTATGAAATCTGGCACCTTCCCTGAGCAGAGATAATAAGCCTCAAATCACATTGGCTTTTCCTGTTTTTGAGCATTGGGGTCGAATTTTCACTAACCTTTTAAAATTGTTTTCTGGGTGTGATGGCTCATGCCTGTAATCCCAGCACTTTGGGAGGCCAAGGCAGGTGGATCACCTGAGGTTAGGAGTTCAAGACCAGCTTGAGCAACATGATGAAATCCCATCTTTACTAAAAATACAAAAATTAGCCAGGCGTGGCAGTGGGCACTGGTAATCCCAGCTACATGGGAGGCTGAGGCAGGAGAATCCCTTGAACCCAGGAGGTGGAGGTTGCGATGAGCCAAGATCGCACCACTGCACTCCAGCCTGGGCGACAGACAAAAAAAAAAATATATGTTCCCAGTGCTCAATTTTGTGTCTACCCCCATAGATCCTATTGGGAAGGTATTGAGGCTGTGTCCAGCTTATCTGTTAATCCCTGCTTTATGGCAGGCACACGCCAGAGCTCAAGAAATGAATGGAGTAGGTAAAGGAACAAATGCACATTGAAATGAACTGATTACTCTTAATTTGTAAGACTATGTGCATTTTTAATAATTCCTGGGCAGCATTCCCCTTGAGAACTGAAACAAGAAAAGGTTGTCCACTCTCATCACTTCTATTCAGCATAGTACTAGAAGTCCCTGCCAGAGCAATCAGTCAAAAGAAAGATATAAAAAGCATCCAAATAAGAAAAGAAGAAGTCAAACCATCTCTCTTCACTACAATGTGATTCTACACCTAGAAAACCCTAACGACAGCTGGTCACAGTGGCTCACGCCTGTAATCCCAGCACTTTGGGAGGCCGAGGCAGGCAGATCACAACATCAGGAGTTCAAGACCAGCCTAGCCAATGTAGTGAAATCCTGTCTCTACTAAAAATACAAAAATTAGCCAGACATGGTGATGCCCAGCTACTCGGGAGGCTGACACAGGAGAATCACTTGAACCCGGGAGGCAGAGGTTGTGGTGAGTTGAGATCACACTGCTGCACTGCAGCCTGAGCAACAGAGTGAGACTCCTTAAAAAAATAAAAATAAAAAAAACCTAAAGATTGAACCAAAAGGCTCCTGGAACTGGAACTGATAAACAACTTTAGCAAAGTTTCAGAATACAAAATCAATGTACAAAAATCAGTAGAATGTCTATCCATAACGTTCAAGCTGAGAGCCAATCAAGAACATAATCCCATTTCTAATATCCCAAGAAAATAAAATACCTAGAAATGCATCTAGCCAAGGAGGTAAATGATCTCTACAAGGAGAACTAAAAAACGTTGCTGAAAGAAATCATGAATCACACACACACACACACACACACACACACACACACACACACATATACAAACACAAATGGAAAAATATTCCATGTTCGTGAATTGGAAGAATCAATATTGTTAAAGTGGCCATACTGCCCGAAGCAGTCTGTAGATTCAATGCTATCCCAATCAAGCTACTAATATCATTTTTCACAGAACTAGAAAAAAACTATTCTAAAATTCATATGGAACAAAAAAAGAAGACTGAATAGCCAAAGCAATCCTAAGCAAAAAGAACAAAGCTACAGGCATCACATTACCCAACTTCAAACTATACTATAAAGCTACAGTGACCAAAACAGCATGGTACTGGTACAAAAACAGACACATAGACCAATGGAACAGAATAGAGAGCCCAGAAGTAAGAAGGCACACCTACAGCCATCTGATCATCAACAAAGTCAACAAAAATAGGCAATAGGGAAAGGAATCCCTATTCAATAAATGATGCTGGGATAGCCATAGGCAGAAGAATAAAATTAGAACCATATATTCCACCATACAATATCTTTCATCATATACAAAAATTAACTCAAATGGATTAAAGATTTAAATGTAAGACCTCAGCTATAAGAATCCTAAAAGGAAACCTAGGAAACATCATTCTAGAAACTGGCCTTGGGGGAAAAAAATTATGACTAAGTCTTCGAAAGCAATTGCAACAAAAACAAAAATGAATAGGACCTAATTAAACTAAAGAGGTTCTGGACAGCAAAAGAAACCATCAACAGAGTAAACAGACAACATACAGAATGGGAGAAAATATTCACAAACGATGCATCCAACCAAGGTCTAATATCCAGAATCTATAAGGAATTTAAACAGTTGAACAAGCAAAAACCAAATAACCCCATTTAAAAAAAATGGGCAAAAGACATGAACAGACACTTCTTAAAAGATGACATATAAGCAGCCAACAAGCAGATGAAAAAAGACTCAACATCATTAATCATCAGAGAAATGCAAATCAAAACCACAGTAAAATACCATCTCATACCAGTCAAAATGACTATTGTTAAAAAGTCAGAAAACAGCAGATGCTGGCAAGGCTGCAGAGAAGAGCCTTATATATTGCTGGTGGGAATGTAAATTAGTTCAGCCACTGTGGAAAGCAGTTTGGAGATTTCTCAAAGAACTTTGAGAACTACCATTTGAACCAGCAATCCCATTACTGGGTATATAGCCAAAAGAAAATAAATTATTCTACCAAAAAAACATATGCACTCATATGTCCTTCACAACACTATTCACAATAGCAATGACATGGAGTCAATGTAGGTGCCCATACAGTGGAATGAATAAAGAAAATGTGGTACATATACACCATAGAATACGACGCAGTCATAAAAAGAACTAAATAATCTTTGCCAGCAACATGAAGGCAGCTGGAGGCCATTGTCCTAAGCAAATTAATGCAGATACAGAAAACCAAATACCATGTGTTCTCACAAGTAGGAGATAAACAATGGATACTCATGGATATAAAGATGACAAGGATAGACACAAGAGTACTAGATGTGAGGAGGGAAGCAGAAGGGCAAGGATTGAAAATGACAGTCAGAATGGTGATTATTAAAAAGTCAAGAAACAGATGCTGGCAAGGTTGCAGAGAAATAGGAACACTTTTACACTGTTGGTGAGAATGTAAATTAGTTCAACCATTGTGGAAGACAGTGTGGCAATTCCTCAAATATTTAGAACAGAAATACCATTTGACCCAGCAATCCCATTACTGGTTATATGCCCAAAGGAATAGAAATCATTCTATTATAAAGATATATGCACGTGTATGTTCATTGCAGCACTATTCACGATAGCAAAGACATGAAATCAGCCCAGATACCCGTCAATGATAGACTGGGTAAAGAAAATGTGGTACATACACACCATGGAATACTTTGCAGTCATAAAAAGGAATGAGATCATGTTCTTTGCAGGGACATGGATGGAGCTGGAAGCCATTATCCTAAGCAAACTAACACAGGAACAAAAAACGGAACACCACATGTTCTCACTTAAAAGTGGTAGCTGAACAATGAGAACACATGGACACAGGAAGGGGAACAACACATGCTGGGGCCTGTTGGGGGAGTTCTGGGGTGGGAAGAGCATCAGAAAAAATAGCTAATGCATGTGGGGCTTAATACCTAGGTGATGAGTTGATAGGTGTAGCAAAGCACCATGGCACACATTTATCTATGTAACAAACCTGCACACCCTGCACATGTGCCCTGGAACTTAAAAGAGAAAGAAAATTACCTATTGGGTCTGCTATGCTCAGTACCTGGGCAACAGGATCAATTGTACCCCAAACCTCAGCATCACACAATATGCCCAAGTAACAAACCTGCACATGTACCCCCTGAATCAAAAATAAAAGTTGAAATTAAAACAATAATAATGATTCCTTGCCTTACTAAAAAAAAGAAAGAAGATGGTATAGCCAATTCTAAAAATAGTTAAACATAGTATTACCATACAGCCCAGTACTTTCAGTTAGGTATACCATATGCTGAAAACACTTGAAAACAGGGACCATTCATAGCAGCAGCATTCACAACCCAAATGGCCATCAATGAATGAATGGATAAACAAAATGTGATGTTGATGAAGCTTGAGGACATTATGCTGAGTAGAATAAATCAGACTCAAAAGGACAAGTATGGCATGAGCCGTCCACGTGAGGTGCCTAGAACAGTTAAATGCATAGAGGCAGAAAGTAGAAGGGTGGTTATCAGGGGCTGGAGGGAAGAGTTAATGGAAAGTTATTCTTTAATGCATTTTGAGTTTTGGTTTGGAATGATGGAAAAGTTCTGGAGATGGTAGTGCTGATGGTTGCACAACAATTAATGCCACTGAATTGTACACTCAAAAGGGATTATAAAAGATGAAATGAGATGTACATTTTACCATAATAAAATAGACATAAAGCAATATTCATTTAATATGCTAACATTCCTGAATCAACCAAGAGAACATCCGTGCTGCTTGTACAGCTTGCAACTAGCTGTATGTGACAAAGAGGCAATCGTTGCATAGCTACACAGCTTCAGTGACACACAGGTCAGCACAGACTTCATGGCTGTGCACTGCCCTTTTTCCCATGTGAAACTGGAAGAACATGGCTGGGTCTGCGGGAAATGCACCTGTCCCCAAGCTTCCAAGGCTGAAAGTTATAGGAAAATCTTCCTGTGGAAAGGGGCAACTGAATGGTGTTTCTCCACTTGTCCACTGAGTTGCACTACCCACCTGACAATTACTTGCTTATTTCTAGCAGATTTGCCTCTTGGGAACAAAAAGGTAGTAGGCTGGTTTGGGTTCACTCTTTCTCAACTGCAGCCTAGATGAACATTAGGAAGCCAGAGCTCAGCATGGCAGTTGGAAGGGACTAGTTTGAACTGCAGTTCGTCAAATGAGTACCTGTGTGGCTTTGGGAAAGCTACTTAAGTGGGTCTCAGTTTCCTTATTTAAAAGTGGGAATACAATAGTACCTACCTCACACAATTGTACCACAGCTTAAATGAGCTATAAATGTTTAACAGTACCTAGAATAAAATAAGTATTCAACAAACAGGATTTTTTTTTTTTTTTTTTTTTTTTTTTTTTTTTTTTTTTTTTTTTTTTTTTTGAGATGAAGTCTTGCTCTGTCGCCCAGGCTGGAGCGTAGTGGCATGATCTCAGCTCACTGCAACCTCTGCCTCCCAGGTTTAAGCATTTATCCTGCCTTAGCCTCTAGAGTGTCTGGGATTACAGGCATGTGCCACCACGCCTGGCTAATTTTTTTTGTATTTTTAGTAGAGATGCAATTTCCCCATGTTGGCCAGGCTGGTCTCAAATTCCTGACCTCAAGTGATCCGTCTGCCTCATCCTCCCAAAGTGCTGGGATTACAGACGTGAGCCACCACACTGGGCCTGGATTTTCATATAAGAGATATGTTACAGGTGGTAACAGGGATTGGGGCAGGATGGTCATTCATATCATTATAAGAGTTGAAATATATCAACTCTACAATCTGAACCTTGTGCTGGTCAGACAGCCTGCAGGACCTCCAGGAGTGTGCAGGAATAATTGAAGGAAATTAAATGGGGCTCTCCAAGGAGGTGGGTGATTCTTAAAACATTCTTTTCATTTTCATCTAATTCTTCAACTTGTTCCTTAATATTTTCAGTAGTTTGTCTCTTTGGTGGTAGATATGTACTTTTTTCTCACATCTACTAGAAGGTTTACTCATTCATTCTTAGGAAATATCTGAAGACCCCTGAATCCAAGAAATTTTGGTTATGTTAATATACTGCTAAATAAACAGAAAAGCCCCTAAGGAGAGTTCCAGGATTAAACACTACAGAAATTGACTGGAAGGAAATTATTTCCATCAGCATGCTGGTAGGAACAACCTTTGACCAAACAGTAATGCTGCTTTCATGAGTTCAGTCAATCAGACTCCCATAGTGATGGTGTGAAATTGAACTCACTAACTTGAATTGTTTTCTTAATTTTAATTATTCAGGTGCATCTTCCCAAAACCTGAAGAAATTTATAGAAAGGTAAGCAGAAGATAAGAAGTTGTTTTCAATTTGGTTTCTCATTTTGCATAAGGAATGAAAACTCTGATATTATCCCATAATCATTTTTACTGAGCATAAATAGCTTGCTAGTCACTATCCAAACTCTAGGATAGCACTCCTTGGGCCAGTGAGCATAGAAAGTGATTAATTTGCATATGTCCTCAAAGAAGGGTGATAAAGATGCATACAAAGTGGGTAAAACTTAGGTCTGAGAGAAGTAACTGAAAAGACAAAAGTGTGATGTCATATTCCTGCTTTATGAATGAGAAAACATTTTTTGTGCTCATTTGGGGCTTAAAGTTCAGAAGCAAGGCTTGAGATGTCCTGACCAGAAGCCTCAAGAAGTCCTTGCCTTTTCAAAGTTGACTGTGGGTCCACAGCTGCCAGGATATCCTAAGAACGTGGACATAAGTAACCCAATAACTCACCTGTACTTACTGATGCAATCGCTGTGAAAGATGCCAGGAAGACAGTATTGTGTCTGTTTACCCAGTACTTCAATCCTCTCTTTTCAATGTTATGCATTTATGTGGCCTTTCTCTAATAGGCAAGTGGGATAATAATTATGGCGAATAAATGGGAAATGGGAATGGTGGTTGGCTGTACTAAAATGAAAGAAAAATAGCAAAAAGGTTGCCAACAGAGTGGTCATACCAAGATTGTTTTCAAAGGCCCAGCCTGTGTCAATGGCTACAAAGCTAGGTTTCCAAGTCTCTGACATTCGGATTCCATCTATGCCATCTCAGCTTGTCTAGAAACAAGATGTCGGACCATCCTGCCATCGTTATATATGCCATGATTGGAAATGATGTCTGCAATGGGTGAGTTATTGCAAGAAAGTATTTTCAAGATTCTTTGGCTTTGGGCTCTTCCCCACCCCACTCCTCACCAACTCCACTCCATTATAGCAGCCTGCTCTTCAATTGAATTTCTCTATCTTAGAAGCATGGCCGGGCACAGTGGCTCATACTTGTAACCCCAGCACTTTGGGAGGCCAAGGCGGGCAGATTACCTGAGGTCAGGAGTTTGAGACCAGCCTGACCAACATGGCGAAACCCCATGTCTACTAACAATACAACGTTAGCTGGATGTGGTGGCATGTGCCTGTAATCCCAGCTACATGAGAGGCTGAGGAAACAGAATCATTTGAACCTGGGAGGTGGAGGTTGCCATGAGCTGAGATTGTGCCACTGCACACCAGCCTGAATGACAGAGCAAGACTCTGTCTTGGGGAGAAAAAAAAAGCAAGTCCTAGGCACATATGAAATCAACAGAACCAATCTATGAAGCTGAAAACCCCTTTTAAAAATGCCCTGCTCCATTAATTATCAACTCTGATGTAACAACAAATGAGTATGTCCTTATCAGTTATATCAAAAGTAATGTGCCACTACTGACTGAGAATCCAAGGTTGGGAATTATGACTTTTTTAGTAAAATAAGGCAGAAGCACAGCTACCCCATAAGAATATTGATCTCACTCATATTCTCATCTACTTTACTTCCTCATGTGGAAGAGACAGCATAGATGCATAGACCTACAGCATTTGCAAAGAAACTATGAATAACTCATGGCCAAGCCTGTCTATGCCCATGGCCACTAGCAAGAAGGTCATTTTGCCAAACTGCTGATATATATCAGCAGTGAGTTCAAAATGATTAATTCCTTAGTTCCTATACAACATTTGGGGAGTTTTCTCAAAATCTGTGTACACCCCTAAGAATATGATACATATATGAATGCCATTTGTCCTGTGATTGTGGCCAAAAAAGAAAAAAAAATGGTGAGATAGAATTTAGAGCAACTCCCCAGTAGCAATAGCCACCCACTCACTATTTTAGGAAACAGAAAAGTAAGGCCAAGAGAGGTTCGTGACTTGCCCAAGGCAACAGGGTTGATTAATGGCAGAGCTGGACTCCACCCCAACTGTGCTAGAAATGGACCATCCTGCTCACTCCCCCCGTTTGCTTTCCTGTATTTCACTCGCCATGTTTTCCAAGCCTGTGCTGAAAACAAAACTCAATAGTATTAAAGTGTGTTTGCCCACACAGACAAAATTCAGATGGCAAAGGAGATGTAGACATAATCAGTGAAGTGCGTTCAGGGCAGGATATACCACACAATGATCCAGAGACTGAAATGCCAGATGTCACCTTGGTGCCCTTAGGCTGGTTTACTGATGTCCTCAGAACCCCAAGTTGCCAAGGCTACATGCTAGGCACCAAGGTCTGTGAAGAGCCACCTGGGACTTTCCAATAAACATCAGACACCATGACTGCCATGAGCCAAGAGGTACATCACTCTCTATCATTCCATCCTCCCAGCAGCTCTAAGAGGCAAGGATGATTGTCCCGTTTAGCAGAGGAGGAACTGATTTGGCAAGGATAAGGAACTTGCCTGTTCTGGTATCGAGCATCAAAGCTGGGAGCCAAACCAGGTTCTCTACCAAATTCCATTCCCTGTCTATATAGTTCACACTGTCTTATTTCCTTTCTTTGACTCATTCACTTTTTTAAGTATACAGTGAACACCCACGATGTGCCAAGCACTGTGCCAGGCTCTAGGATACAATGGCAAAGAAGCCACAGCCCCTAACATCAAGAAGCTAATGGAAGGAGAAACACCATGCTTCAGCCTCTAGCCGCCATCATGAAACAGAATAAAGCTACAGTCAGACCAGCCAGTGCTCCCCCAGCCCCGAGAGCATGTCCTTCCAAAGAGGGACAGAGAGCAAACTGACTATACTGAATAAAGAACATGTGCAGAAAGAGACTCTGGTTCCAAAAGCCAAGATCCCTGAAACTATACTTTTCCAGCACAACCTGCTTACCCAGACCCCTCTAGCCCAGTCCTACTTTTCCTTCCCCGAAGAGCTAAAGGGCAGGCAGACATCAGCCAGAGAGCTGTGCCAGCCTCTCCCCTGCTGGGGATCTGGGCAGAGAAGCAGCAAGCATTTGGGTGAAAGAACAGAGTTGGCAGTATGGGATGTCCCTGTGTGCCCACTTTGTGATGTCCTGTGGAGGGGTTAAAAAAATAAAGACAGATGGCAACTACACCTTCCCATCTGCCAGAATGTCAAGGTGGAGGAGATTTCCCAAAATGAGCAAAGGGATTTTATAAAAAGCTCAAGCAGCAAGGAGTTACATAATAAGTCTGTCCTGGAACAAGTTTTAGGATATTTGCTTGACTTTTTTCTTTTCTTTTTCTATGACGATGCTAGTTCTTACTGAAGCAACGCATTTATGTGTTTCTTTCTCAATTCTCTAAACTCATGCAGTTACTCAACAAATATTTGTTAAATGAATGAGGGTCACGATAGAAAGATAGCTTTTAGTACCAGAAAGTCAAAAAGAAAGGTCATATAGAGAACCTGACTTTCTCATCATAACCCTGCTCAATTTGATTTAGGCTAACTTAGCTTCCTTTATGCCTTTCCAGTCACTGCACTTGAGAACTATGTAATATGAGTGATATGGAAGGAGAAACATTCCTGAAAACAGGGCAGATGTGGGGGAGCTACAGCAGCAGAACCTTGGGGTGGTAGAGGCAGCAGTGGGAAATGAGAATGGCCCCAGAACATCCAATCATAAAGGCCAGTGACAACCCTTCCCCAACATCCCAGCATGGCATCCCTGAAATGAACATGGTAATTGCTGGAAATGCCATAGAATTATCCAAGCATCTAGCACTAGCCCCATAAATGGATGTGGTTTCATTTGTTACAGTGGGCAATCACAGGACAGATGGCATTCATATAAGCATCATATTCTGAGGAGAATACACAGAAAGTATACATTATACATTTTAATCTTATGGAGAAAGCCAGGACCACCCACACAGGCTGTCTATGCCCCTCTGGCCCCAACCATTGTTTTTCTTCAATGCCAATGCTTCAGGTTACACCCTGGGCAGCAGCACTGCATTAAGAGGAAGCCAGCCAAGGCACTGACAGGTCGCAGGCCCCAAAGAGCCTGGACTAGAAAGAAACAATTGATGCTATGTATTCAGATGATAGAAAAGCCAGCAGGGAAGGGATGGACAGAGCTCCTGCTGCTCAGAGGAATTCTCTCTCCTAGCCTCCTCAGTCAGAGACATGGGTAGCAAAGGGAATGATAAGGAAGATCCAACTAACCAGCATGTTCTAGGCCACACCCACTTTTAAGGGATGTTTAATGTATCTCTATGCATGAGGTAATGTGGAAGTCCTCATCCCATTTCCAGTGTGTATTAAGATACCCCTTCTCCCCAGCTACTCAGAAGGCTAAGGTGGGAGGTTAGCTTGAGCTCAGGAGTTCAACCCTGCAGTGAGCTATGATCATACCACAGCCCTTCAGCATGGGTGATAGAGCAAGATCCTGTATCTGTTTAAAATATATATATATCTTCAAGGGGATTGGATGGGAGCCCAGTGATGTGATTGCAACTGGCTGGCATGAAGAAAAGGGCTAACCCTTCTACCTGGGTGTTTTGAAAACACAAATCTAGCTATGAGTGAGGTCTGAGCACTTGATCACTATAGTGATCTGTGCTGTAGCTATGGTATTAGGAAGCTGATTTTTTGCACAAGCTGATCAATTTCTTCCTTGAGAAGGGACACCTCTCTCTGGCACCAGCCAGGTAAAATCTGGCTGGCTTACCTGCCAGGGTAATGAAATGATCAGGCTTATTTTGCCTGATCAGACACAATTCATTAGGGCAGGACAGGCTTCAGAGCCACCCTCAAGGGTGAGGCTCTTCCTCTGTTCTGAGCCGGTCATGTGTTCCCAACATGTGTGAGAGCATGTCAGTGAGCACCAATTTCTCTCTCATTATTTTCCCTAGTACGGCCACTGTGTCCCCGGCTGGTTTTCACATCTTCTCTGTTAGTTGGGCACTCCTGATCGCTCACCTCTCCAGCCGAGTGTCTGGAGTGAGCTCATGGTGAGAAAGGGTGCCAGGACGCTGGGGTGGGCAGGCAAACTGAAGGTGACAGGTGACTGGGACATCTGAGTTGAAAAGGGTTAGACACTTTCAGCTCAGCCCATTTGTTCTTTGGCAGACACCAGAGAACCTAGGAGATAGTTCCCAATCACTAGGGTTCTCTGATCTCCAGAATACTAGCACTAAGTCTCCCCAAGCATCACCAGAGGGGAAAGAGTACACAGATCAAAATGGCGTTGAAAACTTTTCAGGGACAGAAGTCAGAAGGCATCTTCTATGGCATCTGGAAGGGGTGATCCCCCATGAGTCACATAGACTCCCTTGCCCTTACCTGAGCTACGAGTTGGTTGATTTTGCCCTGCAAATTAAAAGTAAATTATATAGTTGTGCAAGATGGAACAAAGATAACTGGCGAATGTTCCATTAGCAACACCAAGGCTTCCATTTTGAGTTCACTTGGCAATTAGCCATGTTGATTATACTTGCTTAATTTGTGGGTGCCCTTTCGTAAGCACAAATTAGCTCAGATTCTTCGTTTAGCATCAGGGTTGTGTCCCTAACCAAAAAAATAATCATTCAATGGGGATTTGGGGAGACTTTGTCCATCTTAACTCACCTTGCCTTTATGTGGTTGGAGAACATTAGCTCAGCATAATTGCTCTGTGCCAAAGTGCTGTTGTATCAGCATGAAAAAAAAAGGTGTGGCAAGGCAAAAGTTAATAGGCAGTGTGTGCTAGCTTTACCAATGACAGGAAAAAGGATGTAGACACCCAGCTTGCCTTTCATTTCACCCTTGCTGTCACACTTCACACACACAGTGAATATAGAACCTGGGTAATTTTGGCAGATTCTCCAGTGCTGCTTCTGCGCATATGGGAATTAAGTCAAAGCCCCTCCCCACTTCTCTTCCCTAGTAGGTAGGCAGCCTAGTCACAAATCTTTGTAGCTGCTTTTTATCAGGTTAGAAAGATTTTTATTTTTAAAACAGTATAATTTTTTCATGACAATGGAAAACATGAATTTAGCATGCAGTTCTACATCCTGAGATTTTGTAAAACTAGACATCTTCTTCTCTCCCCACTTAGGAGACTCCAGAAATCCATTACATAGCATAGAAGCACATACACCAACCACAGCTGCCACCCTCCTGGCTACCCCACAGCTCCAAAAGTATTGTTGTAGTCAACAGTACTTTTTAGCCATCTTTCTATATTAATACATACAAATTGCTTCCTTTGTTTTATTCTGGTGAACTTCACATAATGTAAGACTAACCATTCTATAGCAAACGATTCAGTGGCATTCCCAGTTCACCGTGTTGTTCAACCAATGGTATCTAGTTATTTTATTCTTTGTAATAGCTGTATGGAGTTCTATTGTATGGGTGTACCATAATTTATGTATTTAGGCTTTTATCTTTTTCCAGTTGTGCACTATACCAAGTAATATTGCAATACTCATACGTACATTTTTGCATATTTGTAGAAATGTTACTGTAGGATAACTTCTTGAAAGTGAAATTTCAAGATCGAAAGTTAAGCCAATTTTAAATTTAGATACATCTTTAAAAACTGCCCTCCAAAAAGACAGTGCCAATATTCATTTATGAGCTCCCTTAAAAGTGAGAAGTGTGGATCCCTGGGGACCCCTTTATATCCCCTCTTCCCATATCACTTATGCCCTGGGTCCAGCCTCTGAGTGATGGACTTATTTTATCTAGTTCACAGTCTATATTAAGTTCACTGGAGCTGCCATAACAAAATACCAAAGCTGGATGACATGTATTCCATCACAGTTCTTGATGCTAAAAGTCCAAGATCAAGGTGTCCACAGGGTCATGCTCCCTCTGAAAGCTCTAGGGAAAAATCCTTCCTTTTCTCTTCCTGCTTCTGGTGGCCCCCAGCAATCCTCAGCACTTTTTGGCTCCTGGCAGCCATAACCCCAGATTCTGCCTCTGTCTTCACGTGGCTTTCATCCTGGCATGTGTCTGTGTGTCCTCTCCTCTTCTTAGAAGGATTTGATCATTGAATTTAAGGCCCACACTAATCCCATATGACCTCATCTTAACTAATGACAACCATAAAGACCCTGTTTTCAAGTAATGTCATATTCTCAGGGACACTATTTAACCCACTACAGGATCATTAGGGAAACTGGAATTTAAGTACACAAAATAGAAAGTAACATTGTAGCATTATTCCACTTAGGGTAAAGACAGGCAGTTAGAGCCTAAAGAATAGATGAAAACCCTAGAAAATTCTGTATTCTACTCCCAAGTTAATGCAGGTTAGGATCCTAATCCATATTTGGTGTGTTCCTGAAGTTGTGTGCAAAAGTCAGTTGTGCAAAAAATGAACAATAATAAACATATATTAATGCCAAAAATATTTTAGGATCCCTTGCCTTTTAAACATAGCTTTTTAAAATAATTTCAACTTTTATTTTAGATTCAGGGGTACATATGCAAGTTCATTACATGGATATATTGTGTTATGCTGAAGTTTGGAGTACAAATGATCTCATCACCCTGGTGGTGAGCAGAGTACCCAATGAAACATAACTTTAAATCAATCAATGAATACAATTTTAACATAACTTCAAATGATGTCTTTGTAGTATTTTGTACATTCCTTAATTCTTTTCCAAACCAAATGAAAATAAGTCAATCAGCTTAAATTCAATAAATGTCTGATTGAGGGTAAAAATTGGCCACTTTCAGCGCACTTAGGCATTTCACCTTCATCTGACATGCTTTGATTTTAGACCTGTGTTTCTCATAACTACTTTCAGCACTTTCTTTGTTTATTTTACTAACTTTTACAAAATAAGAAGAGAAAATATAACTTAAAATTTCAAATACCCTCTATAGAGCACAAGCACTACTATATAAAGACAATAATGCAAGCTGGAATTGTTTGTTGGAAATGGTGTTGCAGGGTACAGCCTGGAATAGAAGTCCATCAGGAAATGCATGTAAGTCCAAATCCAGTGCAGAAACTGAAGGATAAAAAGCAAGATAGAGTGCGGACATATAATACAACTTTGTCAGTAAGATTCTGTTTTCTAACTGTGACACATTTGAAAAGTTTTAAAGACCAAGTTACAGATGTCAAAGTGTCAAATAAATCATAAGCAACACCAGACCCCTTTCATTTCAAAAACTGTATAAGTCAGGCCAGTGAGGTTATGCTACAAGAACACAGGAACAAACAGTCCCTAAAATCTTAGTAGCATAAACAACAAACGTTTATGTCTCTCTCACACTACCTGTCCATCAGAGATCACCATGGGACTCTGTTCTGGGACTCAGATTGTTGAAGGAGCTATCTTGAATGTTGCCTATACCCATTCAAAGAAAAAGAGCATTCTAGAAGGTGTCACATCACCAAATATGACACATGTCACTTCAGCTCACCACTCATTGGTAAGAACTAGTCACATGCTCCACTCAACCACAGGGAAGTCGGGAAGTATAGTCTGACTATGTGCCAGAAAGGTGGAAATCCAGGAATATTTTGCAAATAGCCCCAATGACAACCACATTGTGTGTGTGTGTGTGTGTGTATGATGTATCTTGCAATTTGCATGCATCTATCCTTATAATTAAGCAAGATATTTTCTGTTTATTCCACCAACAGGAAGCGTGACACAGTCCCAGCCATGACCACTCCTGAGAAATTCTACTCCAACGTCATGCAGACTCTGAAGTATCTAAATTCCCACCTGCCCAATGGCAGCCATGTTATTTTTTATGGCTTACCAGATGGAACCTTTCTCTGGGACAATTTGCACAACAGATATCATCCTCTCGGTACCAGTTTGAAGATTCTTTTTCTCTTTAACAATATCAATGTATATATAGTTAAATGTATATATGGTTCAAGCCATATAGAAATGTGCCTAAAATGCCATCATGGAACATGAGTCAGAGCTGATAAAGCCAAGAGCCCCTAGGTGCAGTATCTAAAAGTCATTACCCAGAGGTGGGCAGAATCAGATCTAAAGCCAGAAAGGGTAGAAGTAATTCATGAAGAATTAAGACACATTGAAAGGTAAGCGCTCAAACCAAGAAACTTCTCTAACAGAAGGTGAAATGTAAATGAGCTGAGGAAGCCCAAACAGGAGACAGACCCGAGTCAAAGGCATGGATCTCTCTGAACCTCACTGGTGAGTGCCTCCTGGTGGCCTGTTAGAATTCTCTAGAGCATGGTCCTCCAGTCTGCTCGTTTCCTGCTTCTACACTCTCTTAGGGTCCTTGGCTCTAAAATGCCCCTGGGACCTTCTAATGGCAACTCAAATATTCCTGATACCATACAAACAACATAAAAGTGCCAGTAATTCATATTAGGAAGGTGTGATCCTTAACTCTGTGAGATAGATGTTTTCATCAACCACAATAATTTCATTTTATAGATGAAAAAACCAAGGCTCAGAGAGGTTACGTAGCTTGCCAAATGCCACAGAGCTCGCTGAATATGTAAGCTGGTTGTAGTAGGGCTCTGCCTTCTGTTTTTCAGGGGAGAATGTATTTATTAAGTGCCTACTATGTGCCAGACACTGTTCTAGGCACAGGATAACCAGCAGCAAACACAATAGTGTTAAGTTCCTGCCCACAGAAAGATTGTATTACAGGGGAGAATGACTCAAAAGTATGTAGAGGGCAATAAGTGCCACAGGAAGAAAAATGAGCAAAGAAGAGGAACAGGGAGCTGGCCTCAGTCATCCCTGATGAGCATCTATTAGAAGAGGCCTGGGTACCCTCCTGTCAGCCCCATATCGACAGCACCTGCACAAAACTATCATGAAGAAAGTGCTATCCTTCCCTGGTGTTACCCCACTCACCTCCTGAGCCCAACCCACTAAAAAGTGCTGACAGTCCAAGCACCTTCTTAGGAATCAGGTGAGAAATTCAAAGAAGTCCTGAAACTCATTCCTTCATGCCTTCTTTAGAGTGTGGGGGTGGGGAGCAAGATTTCACTTTTCAGGCCATCAAGAGCCTTTTCTTGCATATACAACTTTTCATGTATCTTTTCAATCTTCCCTTGTCCTCTTCCTGCAGTCCTTGTCTAAGACAACCTCCCTACTTCTCCCTCAGGAAATTCCATCTCTCCCCACCTGGGAAAAAAGTAAGGGTCCTTTAGCCAGCTCTTAAAGAACTCTGATCTCTTAGTTGGGGGGACAATGGTGGACATACACATTCCAGATTCTCCACCAATAAGGATGAAGCCATTTTCCTCTTGAGTTACTAGTGTATCACAAATACTGTTATCCAAGCAAAACACTGTCCAGCCTCACCTAAGTAGAGCATATTCTTCCTGTTCCTGCAACCTTGACCATGCCCCTTTAGAAATCACGTGCTCACACATGGACCTTCACTCCATTCTGGGCTGCTTTGCATGCATAAAGGACAACAACCTGGGCTAAGAATGTCTCTTTAAACCACAGGATATGAAAATTGTACATCTGCCCTCAATTGATTCTTTCAGATTTCTAAATGTCTCTCCCACACTAAGAAATGCTTAGGAAAGAGAAGCTGAGGGCGGGTAAGTTTGTTCCCAATTTACTCCATCACAATCATAGCGACTTGACTTTCATTTTTCTGCTCTGAAATCCCATTTTCTTTCCCTGAACTCTGGTTATGCCACCACCATAAATTCTTTCTGATATGCCATACAATTCACTTGATTTATGAAACACGTTTGGTTTCATAAATCTGAGACCAAATGTAAGAATGATTCCATGCAATTTGGAAAGGACTAAGGGAAGGAAAAACATAAAAATGTAAGAATGAGGCCCGATATGGTGGCTCACACCTATAATCTCAGCACTTTGGGAGGCTGAGGTGGGTGGATCACCTGAGGTCAAGAGTTCGAGACCAGCCTGGCCAACATAGTGAAACCTCGCCTCTACTAAAAATACAAAAATTAGCCAGGTGTGGTATTGCACACCTGTGATCCCAGCTACTTGGGAGACTGAGGCAGGAGAATTGCTTGAGGAGGTGGAGGTTGCAGTGAGCCGAGATCGCACCATTGCACTCCAGCCTGGGCAACGAGAGCAAAAAAGAAACTAACAAACAAACACCTCTGTCTTAAAAAAAAAAGGAAAGAAAAGAATGTAAGAATGGTATGTGAGAATGACTCCATGCAATTTGGAAAGGACTGAAAAAAGATAAAAGGATGATTGGGGGATTAGTCCACTTCTGTGGATTCTCTAGGCCAGTGGTTCTCAACTGGGGGCAACCCACTCACCCCCACCCCACTTTTACCATATCTGGAGACAGAAGGGGGGTATCACTAGAGTAGGCACGGTGGCTCATGCCTGTAATCCCAGCACTTTGGGAGGCCAAGGTGGGTGGATCACCTGAAGTCAAGAGCTCGAGACCAGCCTGGCTAACATGGTGAAACCCCGTTTCTACTAAAAATACAAAAAAAAAAAAAAAAAAAAAAAAAATAGCCAGGTGTGGTGGCACATACCTGTAATCGCAGCTACTCTGGAGGCTGAGGCAACAGAATAGCTTGAACCCAGGAGGCGGAGGTTGCAGTGAGCTGAGATCACAACACTGCA
>PVKP010018022.1:0-45020 GCA_004027715.1 Plecturocebus donacophilus
ATAGTGAAAGAAGAAGACAAAAATAGTGAAGAAATTACATCGATCCATGATGACAATTTGCTTTGAATTCAGGCATTTTGTTAACTGTGTTCATTTGAGTTCCAAAATAAGATTAGGGGGAAAAGTGTAAATAAAAACACAATAAAAGTTTTTTAAGTCACTGGATTGGAAATATACTATAACTCTTACATTAGACACTCTCACTTCATCAGGAGACATACATATAGGCTCAAAGTCATTAAATTATAGAATTTTGATCTTGGATGATACCCTTAGTTTGTAAGCATATCATTTTAATGATGAAGGATATTTCACTACAAAATTTGAAGTACTTTTTGGAGATCAGTTGAGAGGTATATTAGCTTTAAAAATATTTGTTGCAGAAGTCTTAGACATGGTTACCTTTTCTCTGAATAAACTGGTGTTTAAACAGATTCATTTAAAGTCTTTTTATTGACCTTAGTGGTATCTCAGAGTGTAAATACTCAATATATCCTAGTGCTGAATTATTTCCTGTATTGAAATAATTATATGCTAAACAAGTCAATAATACAATAGCTTCTGCCAAATTTCTTCACAGGATTACAATCTATATTATTGTATAGATCTGATAATCAAAGTCTCTGTATTTTTAGATATTCTCAAGCATAATTTATTGAATCATCCAGTGTCCCTTACACAAATATATGAGTGATCAACTGTAATTAGAATTGATTGTTCAGTTTTTTCCACCCCAGTGAATCAATATGGGTTATTTTATTAGATGATAAAAATCATCCTTCCCTTTTTAAATCTGGTTACTAAAAGGCTCAAAACTAGGAGGCTCAAAAGTTTTCAACTCAACTGTGTGGTAGCTTTTTTTTTTAACCCTGATTTCCTGGTATTTAAATTAATATACATTCTTATATTATTCAGCTCTTGCTTTTCTGTACTTGTTATAATGCTTTCATTGTATTTAAGCCTTTTATGGGATCTATTTAAGTATTTTTATGGAAGTCAGTGAGAAACTGATTTCAAAGAGACAACTGATAGATTGTTTAGAAAAGCACTTATCTATAGTAATGTTCATCTCAGCTTGTGACTTACCTCAAACACAATAATGAAGGCCAATCTAGCTGCAAGGATATGCCAGTATTGTAAAGTAAACTCATAGGGTTTGGAACTCCAAGGGGGGCCTCTGTAGTCTCGGTACCTGAAATCCACAAAAACAAACAGAATGAGAAATAGAGATCACAGAGTGGAGGCCGAACTTTTCTTGATTTGCCAAAATGCCAAAATAACAATTTAAATGTGCTCATTAACATGCAGAGGGGAGTAGGTGAAATGGTGAAAGCAAGCAGGAAAGATAACTATTATAAGTACCTGCAATAACCAGATTTTCCCATACCAAGTTCACTCAGGTCAAAGAAGGATAGGCTATTGTTGACATATCCCTTTAAGCAACTGGGAGAAAAAAAATCATGTGACTCAAGAGATTCACACGTTTCTAGTCTAATTATTTTATTACAAATACCAGAATTTTATAAATGTAATTATTCTTTCCATTCTAATGATAAACTTTTAGCAACTCAGCTCTTTTATTCCATTCTCTAATTCTCATAATTGTACCTTAATGAGACAGATTCCTGCCATGCCAATTTCTTCCAATAATTCCTATCTTGCCTTTTCATCTGGTTTATATGTTACTACACACCCGACATTTTGCTAATTACTTTCTATGCATGAAAACACTATAAAATATGTTTTATAAATATGCATTCACATAATACTATTCAATTATAATTAAGTAGTTAGCTAATAAACATTGCTTTTTTTTTTTTTGAGACAGTCTCGCTCTGTTGCCCAGGCTAGAGTGTAGTGGTATGGTCCCAGCTCACTGCAACCTCCATCTCCCGGGTTCAAGTGGTTCTCTTGCCTCAGCCTCCCAAGTAGCTGGGATTACAGGTGCTTGCCACCATGCCCAGCTAATTGTCTGTATTTTTAGTAGAGATGGGGTTTCAACATGTTGGCCAGGCTGGTCTCCAACTCCTGACCTTGTGATCCATCTGCCTCAGCCTCCCAAAGCACTGGGATTACAGGCATAAGCCACCGTGCCAGGCCAACATTGCGTATTTTTTACTTATTCAACATATATATTTATTCAAGATCTATGATTTGTTGGAAAAATTCTCAATGCTTGGTACTTAATAGTGAAGAAAACAGGCAAAAACCTCTATCCTTGGGTAGCTTACATTCTAGCAGAGAGGGAGAGGAAAGAGATATGCACACAATAAACATAGTTAATAAGTAAATTGTACAGAATGTTAAAATGCAATGGAAATAAAAATGAGGTAATTATTCCAGTAAGTCAGAATTCCTATGGCAATAAAAATCAAGTTTTTAAAGACATTGAAGATGTATGGAAACAAGAACTAGGTGAACAAATGTTCCAGAGACAGAAAAGTCCTTCCTAGAGAAACTGGCAATCACCAATTCTTTTCCTTTCCTGGAGGCATTCATTTGTTAAATCTGGGTGAATACTAAGAATTAGGCTTAGCAAGGCAAAGGGGCTCTACCAAGGGCAACAGCAACCAATGAGTTTTGCCAGTTGCATGGGGCTGGGGTGACAGATTGGAAGGTACAGAAGCCCCAAATGCCTAGATGCTTTTCTCATGGGATATTTGCTAAGTTCTTGGGCTGCCTGGAAAGTTGGGGGTGGGAGTGAACTTGGTTTCCAAAAGGCAGAATGAAATCTTCCGGAGTGTCACAGCACTTAAGAGAAAAAGGCCTTCTGCAAGTCCTGCTGCAGGAGGGAGGGCGCCTGCCACTAACACAGAGCCTCTCAAAGTTTTAAGGCCGTGGGGACAGAAAGAAGAAAGATAAGTTTAAATCTTCCATAGACCACAAATGAATCTCATGACCAAGTGGAGCTAATTCTCGCAATGCAAGCTTTTTTTCCATCATATAAAAATTGCTCAGTGGAACTCACTACATTAACAGAAGAAAAAGAAAATCTTAAGAACATATAAGTAAATAAACATTTTATAAAACTGTAGACATAATAAACTATTCAACAAACCAAAAATCTGGTAGTATCTTAATCTGATGAAGAATATCTACATAAATACATACAGCTAATGTCATATTTAACAGTGAAATGCTAAATATGTTGAACACTTCCTCCTGAAGTCAGGGAGAAGACAAACATTTCTCTTCTCACTATTTCTATTCAACATTGTCTACACAAGTAGAAGAAAAAGATAAAACTGGAATTAACATAAAGAAACAATGTATAAATATGACTTTATTCACACATGGCATAATTATGTATATAAGAAATACGAAATAGTCTAAAAACCATTAGAATTAATGAGTGAATTTAGCAAAGTCACTAGATAGATACAAGGTCAATATAGAAAAAGTAACTATTTCTATATACTAGCAGCAAATGAAAGAAAATAAAATTTAAATACTATTTATAGTGACATTACAAATATCAAATATCTGGGCATAAATCTAAAAATGCCACATAGGATCTCTACACTGGGATCTAAAAACAAATTACATGTCTCAGAGAATTCAATAAACAAATAAATGGAGTCAGCATATTTAAGGATTGGTTAAAATGTCAATTCTTTCAGACTTTTAAAAAATGGTAACTGATAAATTGAATCTGAAGTTTATATGTAAATGTAAAGAATCTATATTAGCAATGTCAATGTTGAAGAAGAAAATGTATAGAAGATTACAGCACATAACGTTGACTTACTGTAAAGGTACAGTAATTAAGACACTGATCTTCATACAAAGAAAAGCAATAGACCAATGGAAAGAAGAGATAGTTCAAAAACTCATCCACAAACACACATTCACCTGATTTATGACAAAAATGGCACTGCAATCCTGTGGTGAAATAACTGTCTTTTCAACAAATGGTGCAGGAAAACTTGGATGTTCTTAAAGAAAGTAATGTAAACCTTTGACTACTTCACAACATAATAGATTAAGCTAAGGGAAATTGGGATGAGTCGTTAGGGTAGACTTTGTTAAGAAGATAATATAAGAAAAGGTTAGGAGTTGAGAGAGGCAGCCATGAGGGTATCTGGGGATGGACAGTGTCAAGCAGAAAAAGCAGAGTCCTTACCATGAACCAGGGACTGTGAGAGAGTAGCAGTGGTGGAAACCAGAGGGAGGGAAAGAGTGTTGGAAAATGAGTTCAGAGAAAAAGCTCACTTTGTATGAACTTAAGGAGGATTTTGGCTCTTAGAGTGAAGTAAGAAGACACTACTGTTTGTGGACCACATGAATTACATGAATGAACTTAAATTGTAAGGATCAAGGATCCAGGTGAGATAAGATAGTATCTGGAGCTAGGTGGTGGCAGTGGAAGTGGTATGCAAAGGGGATGTTTATAAAGCAGAGTCAACCTGTTCTCCAGTGGATTGTCTGGGGTGTGAAAAAAAAGTATTCAAGGCTGATTCCAAGGATTGTGGTGTGAGCTACCATAATTATCAAATTGCTGTTAACTGAGATGGGGAAGGCTGAAGGTTAAGCAGGATTGGATGAAATTTGGAGTTTAAATTTGGGCATGGCAAGTTTTAGATGTTTATTAGACATGTAAGAGGAGATGCCAAGTAGACAGTGGAATATTCAAGTCTAGAATTCAGGTATGAGAGTAGATCGATCCATGAAATTGAATTAGAGGACCAAGGAAATAAATAGAAATACAGAAGATAATAAGTCCATAGACTGAGCCCGTGGGGAACTCTAAAACTAAAACTGAGAGATGCGGAGAACTAGCAAACATCACTGGACAGGTGTGGCTGGTAGCAGGAAAACCAAAATTATGTGGCTTTATGAAAGTAAGTGAATAAAGTATATTAAAAAGGGAATGAACAATTGTCAAATGCAGCTTAGAGGCCAAATTATGTGAGAACTGGGGTTTGACAATGTGAAAGTCATGACATCTCAGGGGCACCATGGAGCATATGTGCTACTGAAAAGAGTTTAAAAGGGAAGAGGAGGAGGGGAATTGGAGAACATAGGAACAGAAAACTCTTTGGATGTAGTTTTTGTTACAAATGGGAGCAAAGACATAAAGATGTAACTGGAAGGCAGCTGAGGCAGGGAAGAACTTTATTGACTAGAAGAATACAAGTATGTTTCGATGTTAATGTGAAAAAGTAAATAGAAGTAAAACACATAATATATGAGAAAAAGGGGTGAATTACTAGAATGATGGTCTCAGGGGAAGAGGAAGAGATTCAGGGCACAAGTGGAGGAATTTTGCCTTTAATACAGGAGCACAGATGGTTCTATTTCTAGGAATGTGGAGAAGGCAGGCTATATGGGACACATACTGTAGGTAGGAAGATGTGATATTAGACATCTGTGAAAGTTGTTTTCTAATTGATTCAATTTTTTTTAAGTAGGAAGCAAGATCAGTTCAGTAAGAATAAAAAAGAAGTTGCAGAAGTCTTGAGGAGCAAGGAGAAGGCATGATAAACTTCTCTAAAAAAGTAGACGGGCAAGTGGACTAAAAAAATAAAATACGTTTATCAGGTCCACACAAAGTATGTGATACCAATTTAAAGTGAAACTAGTCAGTGTGGTTGTTCATTTTCCATCATTCACATGTAGCTGCATGAGTGCAGTGCAGAGTAGACAAAGAGTTCGGAGAACCAAGGATGTGATTCTGCAATTCCAAAACAAAGTGAATGGGCGGAGACCTGTGTATCCAAGGAAGGGGTTACAGTGATTGGGCAACTGATTTGTGAGATGTTTAAAGATGGAAAAGAGGCTATTAAAGGAAAGGGGGGCAGGAATGAGTTATTATGACCAATGCTTTAGTGATCCAAAGAATTGTTAAAGTTGGTTCATTTTTACAACAACTTTAAAACATATATATTTTATCTCCATCATAATGGTTAAAGAATTAAAGTTTAAAGAGACTAAGTAACTTTCCCTAGGCCTATAATTCTAAAAATGCTTGGCCTCAAAACCCCTTTGAGTTTAAAAAAATTATTAAGGATCTGAAGAAGCTTTTTCCACAGGGATATATCTATTGATCCTTTAACACATTAGAAATTAAAGCTGAGAAATGTAGTAAATGTCAATTAATTCATTTAAAAAAATAATTTATATTAAGATAAATTAATGTAAATCACCCATTTATTTTACCTACATTTTCCAAAAGAGAAACATTTAGTGAGAATGACTGCTTTAAATGCTTGCAAATCAATTTAATGCCTGTTTTAATAGAAGACAGCTAGATTCTCATATCTGGTTCTATATAAAATCTGTTGCAATATGTTGTTTTGGTTGAAGAATAAGTAGAAACTCTAGTTTCATATAGTAAGACTATTTTAATAGCATTTGAAACAATTGTGGATAGTTTTCATTGACATCCATCAAAGCTCTACATGTGATACTTTTTAAGGATTAGTTGCAATGTGGAATTTTAAACCATATCAATAAAGTTTTCATTCTGTTACATTAAAATCCCTAAGTCTAACTTGTATTTTAAATTCATCTTTTATTAATTCATGATTTTGTAACATCAAATATGGGTTATTTAGAAAATATTCATTCCTAGAATAATGCAGCTTTTCCAAATGTTGACATATTTTTACTATAGAACACGAAAAAACTCACAATTGTTAATATCACCATTTATTTTTATCACAAAAAAATCAATAAGCATTGGGAAGCTTTTAAGCTCAAGTGGTAAATAAAAGCTATCCAAAATTCTAATTTTCACTTCAGTGCTTTTCACTTCAATGGCAATAAATATAGCAATAGTTGTAAGCATTCCTTAAAAGACTGCAAAATATCCAAGTCAGAACAATTACAGATGGTCTGGCAAACATTATTTCATGTTGGAAAAAAGTTTGCTCAGTTTGTAACACCAGCGATCACAAGTGTGTTTTTTTTTTCTTTGAGATGACCATCACACTTTGGCATGCAGCAGAAGTGGTTTATGCACAATTCCTATTGTGTCACATAGAATATTTAAAAGACGTCTATTCAATGGAGATTTTAGTAAATCAATAATTATTGCTGCTTCACTGAGGACAGACTGAACTTCTTACTCAAATTTTTTATGTTGGCCAAATTATGGTGAGGAATACAATCATTGTTTGGTGCCACTGCCTTTAGTTATGCAAAACTACCAGAAACTGTATTCACCAATATTTTTGGATCACTGGGGCAAATGTAAATATATGAAAAGGGCAAATGATATCTTAATTTCATTATAAAACTTGTATTGACTTCATGGATCCCTGAAGGAGATCTGCAGACCACATGTTAAGAAGGACTGCCCTCAGACAAACAGTTGTTGGAACCTAGATTCAAATACACATCTATTTGATTCTAAACCTTGAATTGTTAATTACAGAGTTATGCTGGCTTCACTCCATTAGTTGTCCATCTAAGACTCAATAGTTTAACATTTCACCTACTCTCTTCCCAATATCCTTCTCTCCCACTGTCATCTTGTTCTTCTGCCACTTTGCTCCAAAAATTTCCAATCTGAATGAATCTATGCCAATTTAGCTGCTAACATACATAGAAAATAATTAAACAGGGTGTTCCTCTGATGTGTGGTGTCAATGTAACATAAGCCCTTCACGTCTTTGCTTGAAATTAGTCTACATTCCTAACCATTGAATATGGAGACGAGATTGGGTGCTATCTACATGAAAGGCAGGTTCTGGAATGTAGAGTACCAGTCAATCTCATTTTTGTCTGCCACCAGGTGGCAGTGAAGACACTGGCATATAATGCTTCTATGGAAGAGGGCTCCCTAACAAGCCTATATATTTTAAAACCTTAACATCTGCTTCTAGATTATTTTGAATTAAGAAAAAAGAGGGTCTTATAAACTACAGATACAAAATCCCACTTATATTGAAATAGTGCTTTACAGTTCATAAGATCTTATCTCAGATACCATTTCTTAATCATAAGGGCTACGAACACTTTTTATCATGAACCAACTAGGTCCAGATTAATGATGTGCCTTTTACTAAAAGGCAAAGTTAGAACTTGAACGTCAAATGTCTGGCTGGCTTCAAGTTAAAATCCTTTGACAAGACCCCAAAATATGCAATACATAAAGGAAATATCCATCCCTTTATCACCTCTCTGAAAAATTGAGACATTTATATCCAGAAAGGTATTTCACTGATCCAAGAAAATGTCAGCTCCTCAGCAGAGTTAACAGTGGATTTCCTCCTGTTCCAGGGCTCATTCTGCTGTGGCACATGTCCTGCATCCAGATCAGCTGCATACTGCTGAAGGAAGCAGGAGAAGAAGGTTCTCCTGTAGGCTTCTTCCACACCTAAGACTGATCTCCAATTACAGCTCTGTTTTATGTGCCTCCAACTCCTCTCTGTTCCTCAAATCCAATGCCCTCTTGCACTTTCTCCCAATACCTTATTTCAGTAAGGAAAGAGCTGAAAAAAACCTATATCACCTAAAGCAGTGGTTCTAAACTGGGTGATTCTGTCACCTAGAGGACATTTGGCAATGACCAGAGATAATTTTTATTATCACAACTTGGGGAATAGGGAGGTTACTATTGGTATCTACTAGATGGTGATGAAGGATTCTGCTAAACATCCTACTATGTACAAGACAGCCCTCTGCCTCCATGAAAAGATAGAATTACCTGGTCTAAAACATCAATAGTGCAGAGGTTGAGAAACTCTGTTATAAAGAGTGGATTTAAATTTTAAAAGCAAATACATGAGAGATAGAATATTTTGCATTTTTAAAGCCCTTAGTTTTAAATTTCTTTTTGAAAATCTCTAGACATATAGCTGACAGTTCCTTCATGTTCTGCTTCTCCCTGCAAATAAGCACTGTTCCATTCAGTAATTTGATTAGCCAGTATAGGTTGCAATTTCTCCATCTATACAGTAAGAAGATTGCATTGGGTGATTTCTAAGATAACTTCTATTTACAAAATGTAACTTCTACATATATTTTTAATATTTTGATACTTGTGATGGGTTTCCAAGTAAAATTATTAGATAGACTCTAAGATGATTTGCTATATTAACACTGTTGTCCTTTTTATCTTGCTTGATCTCATCTAATAAACACATTATAAATGCAATGCTTAGAAACACCACCCTTAACGGTCACAGAACAAAACTTCCCGATAAGTTCCCATTTTAATTATAAATGTAAAACATATGAGGAGAATATTTAAATTTTAACCTTACTTTTCACTTTGTTCTACATGATTTGCACAGGGGCCATATTTGTATTCATAGACAAAACGTGGGATGTAATCTGAAGTAATAGCAATTACAAATGCATTGGTGATCACAGCCAAGATACCAATTCCTTCGAGAATTCCAAGCCAGATACCTGGTAAGATAAAGATTAATCATGGTGAACAAAAATAAAAAATATGAAAGCCCTGTGATTAATCTTATTTTGGAAATAATGTTTTACTTATGTTGGGACCACAGCTCTGTCCACGATGTGCTTTCTTGGTATAGTACTTCAATCCAGATATTATAGCTATTGAATATGCTTTTTCCACAAAGGGAAGATAGATCTCATCTAGAAATATTTAAAAATTGAAATGCCATTAGGACTGCATTCATGTCTGCAACAATGAGACATGGCACAGGCGCACAAGATATTTCAAAGTCTAATTTACAGAACTTGCTGAGGCAATAAAAATAATATATAAGAAACTTCAAGTTCTACATGGTTATGCACACTGTGAAATATCTGCAGTCACTGGAGTTTGTCTTTATCTTTATCAAATATCTTTTTAAAGTAAAAATATAATGCTCTGTATATATATATATAATATATGTATATTATATAGTATATATAATTACATATTACACACACACACACACACACACACACACACACACACACACACACAGTCCCTTTGTGCTGCTGTAACAAAATACTTGAGACTGGGTAATTTATAGTGAACAGAAGTTCCTTGCTGTTTAGAGGCTAGGTAGTCCTAAATCAAGGCACCAGCAGGTTCAATATCTGGAGATGGACGATAATATACCCAAAATATATGTATATTATATATAAAAATATATAGATAGAGCATTATATTTTACTTTAAAAAGATATTTATATATAAAAATATTATATGAAATACTAATCATATATATGTGATTAATATTCCCAATATAGAGCCAGATTACCAAATCAGATACAATGGCCAAATGGCCAAAGAACATAAACAAATTAAGAAAGAAGAAATATGAATATATTACAAAATATATTACAAAAATGCCAGTAAACAGAACAATAAAAATTTTCCTCTTCAGTTTCTCAAGGATAGAACAACAATCTAAAAATCCTTATTACGCTTGGAATTGTTGCAGAAATAGAGAAATGTACTTATGATGAGAGTGTAAATTGGTACGACATTTCTGTAGGACATGCTGCCAAATTATGTATCAGAAACTTAAATGTGCATGTTCTTTGAACAGGAGTTCCAGTCTAGAAGTGCATCCTGAGGAAATAATCTGGCAAAGTATATATGAATATGGTCACTTCAGTGTTGTTTATAATAGCAAAGTACTGAAGCAATCTAAACATCTCTCGCTAAAGTAATAAATTTTAAAATACCATACACATATAATAGAAACCTGTGCAGGAATTACACAAAATGAGGCAGAGCTGTGTCTATTGACAAGGAAAGGTCTTTATGAAATCCTTTTCAGTTATGAACAGGTTTATGAAATAGCATGTTGAATATAAACGTAATCTCAACTGAATTAATGCTTTTTTCTTCTGATAACTAAACATGTTAAGTTTTGTTATGGTTGGAAGGGTGTCCTCACAGGAGAAAACCACATGGTGCTAGGTAGGACCAAGCTATGTTGTCTTCATCCCTTTGTGCTGCTATAACAAAATACCTGAGACTAAGTTCCTTGCTGTTTTGGAGGCCAGGAAGTCCTAGATCAAGGCACCAGCGGGTTCAATATCTGGAGATGGCCTAGCTTCCAGCTTCCAAAATGGCACCTTGCTGCTGCATCCTCTGGAGGGGACAAACCCTGGGTCCTCACATAGCAGAAGGTGGGAAAGCAAAAAGGGGATGAATGCTCTGTCCTTGCACCTCGGGGACTGGAAGAGATTGAAACCACTCCTTCAAGCTTTTTTCTAAAAGTCCTAATCCCATTCATGAAGAATCATGGCTCAATCACTTCCTAAAGGCTTCTTAATGCTATGACACTGACAGCTGAATTTCAACATATGAATCCGGGGCACACTCAAACCATAGCACACTTCTTGGAGTTAGCAATGTAAAAACCATCTAACTTCTGAATCTTACCTATGTCAGTTGCTCGGGCAGGCAAAGGCCTCCGCCATTGGGTAACAAATTTGTATGCATCCAGCCTGATTTCAATGATATTGTTTAACAAAGCCAAAAGAGGGGCTAGAGGAAAAGCCGCAACAAAGATGGTGGTAAAACCAAACTGCAAAACTGCAAAGGAAGAGCATTAGGAAATTAATAAGGAAAGCCACAAATTAGGTGCTTTATATAAATTGCCTTTAATACTTTCTACATCACTACAAAGTAGATATGTTTATCTCATTTTACATCTCATTTTACAGTTAGGACAACTTTATCTCATATATGTTAACAAACTTGCTGAAGGGCAGATAGGTAGAAAATGTTGAAACCTGTATTCAAATTAAGTTCTGAATGGACTGAAAGTCTGGGCGTTCCACCTCTATATAATGCAGCATGAAGAAGACGGAAAAAGAAGAAGAAATGGAGGGAAGACTGGAGACAAAGAAGAGGAGGAGGAGGAACAAGAAGAAGAAAGAAGAAGAAGAAGGAAGAGGAGGAGGAGAAGAAGAGGAAGGAGGATGAGGAGGAGGAGGAAGAGAAAGTGAAACCTAATCTTGTCCTCTTTTTTTTATAGATAAGAAAACTGAAGGCCAGAGAGAAGCAAATATTAAGGCAACACTCGGTGATTCTAACAGTTGGAATGAGAATCTCATTTTCTGAATATAAATAATATTCTCAAAGAAATTAAGATTCAGACTGAGTCTGTGCAAAGGTTTATTGCAAAAAATAATTATTGCTTTATGTGAATAGAATGGTAGGTTTCTTAACTTAGAAACTGGTTCGGCATTGTTTTCTTTCTTCAAACTATTAAGTAGGTGTTTCACTGTGAGAAAAACCTTCATTTTGGTCAATGCATGGCTCTCAGAGAATAAAATACGTGTCTGCCAAGGGTTAGTATCTCTAGCTCTTTGAGATGAAGGTACAGATGTGTTTTAGAATACTTTGGGTTGGAAAGGAGAGAGCTAATTTTCTCTGTTGAGCCAAAGTTTGTGTGAAATAGAAAAATAATATCGAGAAGGCCAAATAGTCCTGCAGATTTTTTTTTCTTACCCATTTCTAAGTACTCATCCATCAGTCCATGAAGGTTCATGGGCTGCAGATTCCAGTCATTTTCCCACTGAGGTATGGAAGCATCATGTATTCCTCGCTTGATTTTATGTCGTGACCACCAGTTCTGGATCAGCCTACATCACAGAGCAGACCAAGGGCTTTTGAGATCTGATTCAAGCACCCAGTTAACAATTACAGTGAATCAAGAAATGAGTAAACCCAATTCCAGCTCTTCAGAATTGGAGGTATTTGGTTTTACCTTTTATAAAAGTTTTTGGTTTTATAACCAGGACAACAGTGTTAATATAGCAAATAATCTTTGAGTCTATCTAATGATGTTACTTGGAAACCCATCACAAGTATCAAAATATTAAAAATATATGTAGAAGTTACATTTTGAATATATCTTAAAGAATTTTTAAAAAATCTTTGGCAAGACTTTAGCATAGGAGAATAGGTGCCAGCCTTCCATAATTCTCCTAGGTCCTATAAAATCTACATATTTATCTAGGAATTCATGCCTTGTACACTAAAATGGTCCTTGACACTGATTAAACAAACATCATTTCTATGATTCCTTCCCCTCTACCCACCTATATAAATACTTAAACTTCTATGTTGCCTGCTACGCTTAGGTTTGACCCTTTCATTGCTCATAACATAAAATATTCTGAGCTATACTCTTTGAACAGGAATAAAATCATGTTTCACATAAACTAATTGACCCTTGGGTAGGATTTCAAAAGATTTAAGTTATAGTTCCCATTCCACAATGCATTAGCCATATATTTTTAGCAAGTCGTTTCACCTCCCTGAGCTTATAAACGTGAGGAGTCTAAGTGTTAGTGATTATTACATTCTGCTATTGCAGTGAACAATAATTACTAGGCAATAAGTCTGTGTCCATGAGTGTTTTTCAGACCTGGAAAGGAAGTAACAACACTGTTTTCTTAGCCCAAGTACAATCTTGGAATCATGTGACTCAGACATAGCATGACCTTCTGGGTAATGAATTATGTAAGAGCTAAATGAAAATTATCTCCAGGATGAGGTGAATTTTACAGGACTCAGTAAACAGTACCCAACTCTCAATTTTAATGATGGAACATAAGAGGCAGTTGGAGGAGCAACCACAGAACAAATGTCAAGCAGTGCTTCACCCATGGAGGTTGCCTCTGGAGCCTCATGAAGGTAGTAAAGGGCTGGAGGTGAGAGTTGAGGCAGATCTGCTTGTTTCTATTATGGTTTTTTTGGTTCTGTTTAAAGTTTTGCTTGAAGAAAGAAAATTGTGGTTTTCAAGTGTTTTGCTTTAATGGCTGGTCTACTCCCGCTAAATTTTCGTTAACAAAGCCTTTGCCTAGGTATTGGGAAGGGTAGGATGTGCCATGGCATCCTTAGGATTTAACATACGTGATCCAGACTGACCCCTAGGGCAAGGCCATAATGAAAATGTCCCGTCTAAAGTGCACAGCAAGTATGGCAGTCCATGAGTAGTGATGATGAAAAGAAACTTTTTTATACTGCAATGACCCCCACACCATCTTGTTGATACTTATGAAGTACTCATAGCATGTTACATTCTGTGCTAGCACCTGACACCTAATTTCCTGTTTCCTAAACCCTGTTTTAAAGAGATGACCCAAGAATAGGAAGGAATACTACAAATGAACTGGGCTCCCCAATCTTCTATTCTCTCTTTGTTTAGGAGAGATTTGCATAAATGTGTTCTGAATATTAAGTCTGTATAAAACTCTCTTCACAAAAAGGTTCTGTCATTTATGCTAAAGGTTTAAAAAGCATTGGGTCAAGTCATCTCACTTAATCTTCATAAATCCCCTATATTATAAATGGACTGAAAAATCTTACAGAGGTCAAGGAAATTTTAAGCAAATTTAGCAAAGAAGAGAGAAGGAATTTAAACCAGGCCTGGGTAATTCCACAGCGCATTCTCCTAAGACTGCCTGTAAATTAACACAATACTTTATAGCAGATTTCAGGGTTAATAGCACTTCTGGAACCCCCAGGTCTTTGTTCAGGTATGCTCTGATAAAATATGTACCTCTAAAAGAAAAAACATAAGAGTATAATTTAATATATAAGCCCAAGCTACTTATATCATTAACCAACTAACCAGCTTTTTCCCCAATAGTCAAGAAATTATTCAAATAATCATGTTTTTAGTTGATTAGGCTCCAAGCTTCAATATCATATTGTTTTAAATACCCAGTAGTTTGCTGTATTTTAAAGGAAAGTATATTATTTTAATGTAAGTGAAAGTGAGCATTCAGCATCTCTGTAAGCATTTCACAGGCAGCTAAAACATTTAAAATAATGAAAGTAGAATACTATTGTTTGATGTTATTGCAATCAGTCCTGTTCTAACATTTTTCTTTGTTGTAACAAAGAGTACAAAGCTTCCCATCCAGTATTTGATCTTTGTTTGATTCTTTTGGGAGGAATGAAGGTTGTCCTTATTAATCAACAAACTTGGTCTGCTGGTAGCCAAAGAAACACCCCAGAAAATTATTTTTATATTGAAGAACCTGTAGTGTCAATCATGTTTTCAAACTAGTAGCAAGTGTCTTAATGCATTAAACAAGTTACTCTACATTCATTATTCTATTTAACCCTTACAGCTGTTCTTGAGGTAGTTATGTTGTTGATATACTCTTAGCTAAAACAGGCTCTGAAAGGTTTAAATTACACATGGTCAGACATTTAGCAAGAAGCAGAACAGGAACTGAGCCATCATCTGTCTCATTACCACGCCCAAATTCTTAAGCACTACTCACACCTCCTCTAGCTTTCTTCTTTGTAACTACACATTAGGCAAGTTTGAAAATAATGTGCTCACGGGTATCCCAGTTCCATGAAGTTGTTCCATATTTGCTTCAAAAACATGATGACACCCATCTGGAGGCAGAGGTCTATCAAACAGCCACTAGGATGACACTGAAATAGAACGTAAGATTAATAATGATATTAGTCTTCTTCCCAGTAGGCTCAGGCATGCTCACCTTTAAACTGTGCAGCAAATTTTAAAGCTGGGTCACACCATCTCGTGTATAAGAAAAATACAAACAAGAAAGAAACAGCATGTATGAGGATATTTGATGGGGGGATTCTTCAGTAATTAAAATGAAATAATGATCAAAATCATAATAGCAATAGCAACAAATCTAACTTTTAGTGAGCACTTACTGTTTGCCAAGCTCTGTGTTGGGCTTGATCACATTTAATAAATGCTATGGAATATTATATAACCATGAACAATCAAGGTGATAGAAAATAGTTAATTCTATGGCATAATGTTTATATTATTTTCAATAACCTTTTTGTTTCAGAATAAGTTTAGATTTATAGACAATTTGCAAAGATAGTAGAGAGTTCTCATATACTCCTTACCCAGTTCTAGCTGTTGCTCCATAGATTACAATGGTATATTTGACAAAAGAAAATATTAGTACATTACAATTAGCTAAATGCAAAGCTCTCCTTGGATTTCACCGGTTTTCCTCTCTCTGCTCCAGGATCCACCCCCACATACCCGATTGCATTTATTTTTCACATCTCCCTAGTCTCCTCTGGTCTGAACAGCTTCTCAGTTTTTCATAACTTTAAATGTTTTGAATATTGCTGAATGTGTAACCTGAGGAAAGTCCCACAATCTAAGTTTGTCTAGTGTTTTTCTTATGTTTAGATCAGAGTTATGTGTTTTGGAGAGACCAATCAATCACAAAGGTGAAGTGGAATTTCCCTCACATTGTATCAGGAACACATGGGAAGCACACGCCATCACTGATGATGTTAATTGGTTAATGTAGTGTTTTCCAGTTTTTCCAATGGGAAGTTACTCATTTCTCTCTTTTTCTGTTCTATTCTTTAGAAGGGAGCCACTAAATCTAGCCCATTCTCAAGAGGGTGGGGAGGTGCTGAACTCTACCTCTGGAGAGGAAGTATCTACATATATTACAATGTATTTTTAAGTGATAAATGCAACGCCATAAAAATAATTTGTCAGTATGATCCCATTCTTTCCTCTGTGCTTTTCTGTTTTTTAGATTTTCAGTAAGTTACTATTAGAGACCCACACAAACAAAAACATGATTTCAATGAAAATTGCAACCAATGTGTTTTTTTTTTTTTTTATTGCATTTTAGGTTTGGGGGTACATGTGAAGAACATACAATATTGTTGCATAGGTACACATGTGGCTGTTTTACTTGAAAAATTTGCCATATTGAAGACCCTTGGGTGGGAAGGTGTGGCTCTGTTTCTTTAGAAATGGGTCCATGTCCTGCTCATAGGACAACTGTCTTCTCTATGGCTTTGATCCACAGGTTCTATTTCTATTAAATTGGTACTAGTGGAACTTCAAAGAAAACAAATAATTAAGACACAAAGAGCCTCCTTTTCCTGTTCCAGCCCAGTAATTTAAGACTCCCTAATCTGATCCTGAGAGATTTGCAAATGGTCATGCTTACTGCATGAAGAGATCTAAATTCTCCCATCGAAGCAAACCTCTTTTTCTAGGATGAATTTAGCATTTCCTAAACTTTGCCACATGTATCTTATAAACAGGTTCACTGGAATGACTGAGGCAGAATAATTATTAAGCTCCAGGGGCAAATCACAGACCACAGGGGCAAGCTGAAGCTTTTCATTTTTGTACAGACTCAGAGGCAAACTGACTTGCCCAAGGCCATGCAGTATTGACTGGTGCTGTGGAAATGAAAGCCTTGTCCCCAGTTCCCTAATCCACTGCTCTTTTATATTATACTAAGGATGAATTCCATTTACCAATGTGTTTGCTGCCTTGAAGTGTGGGTTTAAAAAACATATTATTTTGTGGGATGGGAAAAAGAAGATGATCATAGAATCATATGATTTCACTCCCCACAAAACATAGGCCCAAGTAGGGTAGCTGGAAGACAAGCCACTTATAATTTCCTTGAAATTGAGCCTTGATGACTTTATGATTTGTAAGGAAGAGACAAGGGTCCAATAGTTTTTGTGGGTTTGTCAATTCCCATAACAATGGCCTTCCACTAAAGACAGTCTATCAAAACGCTAAATTTCATTTGGTAAAAAGAGCCCATACTTAAAGAGTGTATAAAAGGACTTGAGTAAGTGTGCAGAAGACATAGGCATTCATTCCAATTGCACCACCCAAAATCGTATGACCATGGGCAAGCCAAACCGGATGTTGTCATGTATTTTTCTCTTACTCCTTGTGAGAACCCGGGATGGTAGTCAGTATCTTCACTCTGTAGATGATAAAGCTCAGTGACAGAAAGAACTATCAGACTCTAATACCCATGTTCCTTCACTTACTTTAGTATGCTTACTCTAAATCCAACATAGATGTGTGAGCCAGCATCAGACAGCAATTTCTCAGCAAAATAAATTTTTATTATGTCTTTGATTATACCTATACGCCATCCTAATGGTGGCTGGTAAGCACAGTGTTCAGAGCACAGACTGAAGCTACACTGAAAAGATTTAAATCATAACTCCATCAGTTTGTATATTTGTATAATTGTAGAAAAGTTACATTTGTAATTGCAGGCACTGCACATCTATGACTTTGTTTCCTGATCTGTAAAATGGATACAGTTAATAGAATTGTAAGGATTAAATGCATTAATATACAGAGCACTTAGAAACAATTGCTGGAGTATGTTAGCAAGTAGTAAGCCCAAATTGGGTAGGTGATCAGTCTTTCAGCAAATACAGTCATAATTCTGGGCCATGAAAGGAAACTGCAAGTTGGATTTGGGGACTTCCAGGCAGCCCTGGATTATGAAATGCCTTTATTTGTGTTTGGCCAATAGAATAATACGCAGGTAGCTGTGGAGACAGAGCACTGATAAATATCAGCAACAACTTATAGAGTGCCTACCACACTCCAGGGGGTGTGTTAATTGTGTTACGTATATTACCTCTTATTTATAAGCAACTTGGCAATCTAAGTATTACTACTGCTGTTTAGAACAAAAACAAACAAACAAAAAAACAAAAAAACAATCCAGATATTCAGAGACACTAAATTAAGGGTAAATAACTGGTAAGCAGCAATGTTAGTTTGCCTTTGCACATGGGCTTCTGATTACAAATTATATTTTCTTAGGAAGCTTTAGGATCTATCCTTTTATTCTGAACAATTTCTAGATTGTTCTGGGGAGACAACATAAAGGAGAACTCCCCTGAATGCTCTCTTAAAAAAAAAAATAAAAAAGCCTAGAAATAACTAAGTTTTCTTGGGGAATCTTTTCTTAGCCTCTCTCTGAATTATGACCTCCTACTAATGCCACCATACATATATTCAATTTTATATTTGAATAATTGAAACAATTTTGAACTAGAAAAGGAATAGATATTTTGACCAAGAAGACAGAACAGATTCTAGGAATAGACACAATTATGAGATATACAGTATGGTAGATCTGGAATAGCATTTTGCTGAGTGAAAAAAAAGTATTTTTATTAAAAATGTGGCTTTCAATTGGGGGCAAAACAACTTGATTACACCTTATTCCAAAATAAACTTTTAATGGGTCAAATATATCAATATTTAAAATTAACATTAGTAAAAATTATAAGTGATCTTTAAAAAATCTAGGAATGAGAAAACATTTTTTGGCATGATACTATTCCTCAAACCTTCATACGTCTTTTCATGAAACCGTGATATTTTAATTAGAAAATGCTATACAGCTTTGTTAAAAAAAAAAGTATCAAAACAATTAAAAGATACATTAACAAATGAGGACAAACTGTAGTAAATTTGAAAGAACAGAGCCTAATTTTATTTGTTTATGTATTAGTAAGACAGAAAAACAGTCTGATTAAAATGGACAGGGACAGTATATACACACATACAGAAATATAAAATGTTCAAGAAACATGAAAAGTATTATCCATCTCATTCATAATTACAGAATCTAAAATCGTTGGCTATTAGATTGGTAAAAGTAAACATGCTACCAATGGCCAAATACTGAAGCAGCAGGCTCATGCATTCCAGGTAGGGGTGGCATTTGGAGGTCTATTTCTCAGTCTCGGTGAAAATATACAATATGCCTATCTGGTAATCCAGCAATACTACTGCTGGGCAGTTTTTCCATATAACACACATATTTTAAATCAATAAAGTAATATGAGCCTTATATATTTATGTTGGTGTTTCAAGTACGATGTCTTTTGGACTAAAAGGAAATCTAGCATATTTAAAAGTGTGAAAATTTACCTGATACATAATAATTTCCCAAAAAAAAAAAAGGAAAATTACTGGAGCTAAATGTCTGGGGTCTGTAAATGAAAGAAAATGATATGATTAAAAAAAATAAAGAGAGCTGAGGTGAGAATCTTGGGGTTTAACTTTTCAGTTCATCTCCTTTTTTGAAAAGATGTAGTCGCTTCCTTTCTGAACAATGTGTCTTCAATATCCAAAGACTTCGCTGAACTTCTCCTCCTTTCTTTAGGTCCTTTCCTCCCACAGTAACTGGCCCATATCCATGCCCATTCCTGCACCCACACTCCCAAAGTTACTTACTTCCTCCAGTCTCCACCGGTCAAAAAGTTTATTGTATTTTCCTGGGTGGCCAACGAATCTGTAATAAGCCATTTTAGTTCATTAGCATTTCAGTGCGGTTCACTGAAGAACATCTACTAAGGCATCACGACGAGTGCATGTGTGGGTGGACATAAATGTTCACTGGTACAGTTTGTCTCCAGTTGACCTCTGCTATGTTAAACATCAAAGTATCTGACTTAAAAAGGAAAAAGTGATGCATGAACTAATGGGTCAAGAAAGTACAGACAAACCAACTCTGGATGACATTTCCAACCCCCACACAGAGAGTCTTAATTTTGTTGACCTAGTTAATGACTATTACAGTAATGTGCTGAATTGTTTGGTCCAAAATGTTTCTATCATCAATGTTTCTATGGCACTGGATGGAGTGCTAAGTGCATGGCAAAGCAGAATCATCAGTTTAATATGTGGTTTTTTTCATATTTTGCATTAATGGTGGAAAAATGTTGAGATAATAGGTAGAAGAGATTTCCATACTAAGGAATTATAACCCAAGATCGCAAAAAAATTATTTTCTTCTTTAACAAAACTGTTACTGATGATAGACACAATTCAACTCAAATGCAGCTAATAGGCATTTTTTTTGTGTGCCAACTTTAATTGCTGGTGGCTGTCAGAAGTCATTTGAGTGAGAACCGTAATTGTCAATTAAAGTATTGACTGTGTATTTTACCTTGCAAAGATAATGTGCAAAAAGTTGACTTACCTTCCCAAAAAGAAAGCAATATAGAAGATGGAACTGTTTAAATTCACAAACTGGAAGAGGAACATCTTCAGGGCAAAGCTGTTTTCCCACTCAGATTCTGTTCGAGGATATTCTAAAAGGAGCACAGGGTGCATTGACACAGATGAGATGAATGTCAAGACTCTGGATATAGAGTCAGAAACCCCAAGTTCAAGTGTATTTTATTTTATTTTATGTTTTAAATTTTTATTATTTTTTTTAGATGGAGTCTCTCTCTGTTGCCCAGGCTGGAGTACAGTGTTACAATCTTGGCTCACTGCAACCTTTGCCTCCCAGGTTCAAGCAATTCTCCTGGCTCAGCCTCCCAAGTAGCTGGGATTGTAGGCACCTGCCACCATGCTGGGCTAATTTGTTGTATTTTTAGTAGAGGCAGGGTTTCTCCATGTAGGCCAGGGTTGTCTCTAAATCCTGACCTCAGGCAATCCGCCTGCCTTGGCCTCTCAAAGTGCTAGAATTACAGGCATGAGCTACTGTGCCTGGCCTGGTTTTTTCAGTTCTATGAGGCACTTAGTGTGGCTGATTTCTAGCATCTTTGTCTGTAAAATGTGAATGAGTATCTGCTGTTCACAGCTGATGAAAAGACTTTGTAAGATAATCTTTAGACTTTCCCCACAGCTATAAAATTATGATCCCTGTTATTAATACATAAAGATTTATAGGAGTCTCTGCTATCATCATTTAGCAGTAAGCATATATAATGGATCAATCATTCACTCAAACTGGCTATACTCAATATAGGGGCCTAAACTGTCCACAGAGTTCTCTGAAGAATGAATATTTTGTGTACAGACAGAAATTGAATGGTAAAGGGAAAAGAGGGGTACATCACTCAGGATCACTGAGCTCTTATCTCGGCCTTACACCTGACTGGCAGGTAATTTCATGCAGGTTTCCTTTTTGCAGTCAGTTTTGTCATCTGTAGAATAAGGGATTTAGACAAGATGATTTATAAGAACCCTGTCAACTCTAACATCTTATGGTTTTATAGCATTTAAAAGAAAAAAATTAAGGACTGCATGTACTGCAGCCTCAGCTCCTATCCAGTATTCAAACGAGGAATAGAAAATAGATATGCCACGTCTAACATATATTTTAATGTAATTGAAGAATTCAGTAAAGACAGAAAGTGGATAGGATCTCATTTAAGGAAAACATAGGCTGAACATATGCATGAGCCCAGTCACATGGAAGGAGGAAGGAATAGGTCCTGGGGAACTCCAAGTCCAAAGGTGGTAGGTGCCAAAAGTAGGAAGGGTTCGTGGGCCACCCAGAAGGGTGACTGGCAAGTGTGCCTCAGTAAGAACAGTCAGTAAGAACCTGTCCCCACGTTTTGACATGTCATGCTTTCACTGTTGTTTCTTTCTAGTTTGTAAATTTAGTTTATTAACACAGAACTTATTTAGAAAAGAGAATGTAGACTTTTAGATAACTTTTATTGTGTAGATTATTTTTGGTTCTTCATTTCTAATTTTATTTCAGCATTGTACACAAATGTGTGCTGCCTGATTTCTGCTTTGAGGCGAAAAGTTGCAATGTCATTTGTGGCTAAATTATGTGGATAAGTTTTGACAATGTATCAAGTACCTGAAAATAATATTAGTTTTCCTGTTGGGCGTGTGTGTGTGTGTGTGTGTGTGTGTGTGTGTGTGTGTGTGTGTTTTCTTCAGATGGAGTCTCACTCTGTTCCCCAGGCTAGAGTGCAATGATGCCACAATCTCTGCTCTCTGCAACCTCTGCCTTCCAGGTTCAAGCGATTCTTCTGCCTCAGCCTCCTCAGAAGCTCAGATTACAGGAACGTGCCACCATCCCTGACTAATTTTCATATTATTTCATATAGATGGAGTTTCAACATGTTGGCCAGGCTGGTCTCGAAACTCCTGACCTCAGCTGATATGCCTGCCTCAGCCTCCCAAAGTACTAGGATTACAGGAGTGAGCCATTGCATCCAGTCTGGTTTGTCCCTAACTTTAAAGAAGGTTATCAGATATGATAGTCAAACACTGTATATCTTTACTAATGTTTTGACTACGGACTTTTCAATTCTTTTTTATATTTCTATCTTTTTTGCTATCTATATTTTAAACCTTGTTAAAGATGCATAGAGCTCATGATTATTATACTGAGGTGGTAGTTCATGTATTAGTATGAAGTATTTCTCTTTCCCTGTAGATTCCCTAATGTTAACCTGTAGACATTTGATATTTTTGTTATCATTTTCTTGATATATGTGCTCTTACTCCTCAAGAGTCAGTCATTTTTTCACCTTTTTAAATTTAATTGTGTTTCTTTTCATTATCATCTAGGTAGATTTTATTTTTTTAAGTTCAATCTGAATTCCGGTCTTCAAATGGCAGTCATTCATACAAATAATTGATAGATGGATGCATGGATAGATCTGGAGATAAATACAAACTCACTTTTTAAAATTTGTTTAATGATTTATCTTTTCTTCTGTATTTGTTGTATTGATCATGATTCTCATGATTTTATTTTTAATGTATAAATATATATTACCTTATATATAGAAACAAATATTTTAGTTTTTCCTTCAAAGAAGCTACTAGAACATAAAATAAACAGAAATAAAGTAAAATAAAAGAATACTTATAAATAAAATGTTTTAAAATTTTTAATAAAATAAGATATAATATTGACTAATATTTATCAAGTCTAGTTATTAGAAAAGAGAGAAGACTCTACCACTCCAGATAGAAAAAAAGAAGATGTATAAACACTGTACTGAAGAGATAAACATTACCAAACATCCTATGAATAATTTTCTGTTCTCAAGTTAAAACACATATAATAAACAATACCTACACAAATAGGAGTTTTCAAAAAATGGCTCAAAAATAAGTAGGCAATCTTCAAAAAACTAATAACCAGTGCAATAATTTTAAAAAATGTAAAGATCTACCTTGAAATGACATAATGCCTGGATAGTCACATGGGCTGACTCTATGAAACGCTAAAGAAATAATAAATTTGCATTTTATATAAAATATTTCAGAAAATGTAAATTCATGAAAGCAATTCAACTTGCTTAGTGAGATTAACATAATATTGACACAACACAGCACAGTGTAACAAGGCCAATGCAAGGACACTATAACTCACTTTCATTTATAAATTTACCACAAAATTTCTTACTTGACAATGTTAAAAAAGAAAAGAAAAATATATCTTGACCAAGTCTAGTGGCCTAAGACTGAATGCCTTCAAAGCCTAAAAACAAACTAATGAGGGGCAGAGAGGTTTAGTAATACAGTATGGAGTGGTTAGCCCTGTAACAAACGAGAGCGTATGTAATTATCTAAATGCCTTATAAACTAGTTTATACAAAACTGTGTGAGACTAAAGGCTACATGTACACAAGAAAAGTGTTTGGACACTTTGGATATCCCAAAACAGGATTTAGTAATATAGTTCATCTCCCCAAAATAAGACTTTCTCTGGAAGTTCATGTTTTTCTGATCAATGTCAAGTGATAATTAAGGAAGCTATGTGGCCAACTAAAGTGATCCCTTCTGTGAGAAGCCAAACTGAAGATGTAAAGTGCTCCAGACTGTCCTGTGAGAAATGTCAGTGAAGACAAATAATGCTTTAAAACATTATCAAGAAAGTTAAAGTTTTTAAACTGTGTTTTTTACAATTCTTAATTATGTAAGGAGAACCACATATCTCTAAATGTTATATTCAACACATTTATTTGTGAGCCATTCTTGATATATATATGATTATTAATTTTTCATCCACTTTTCCGACAAGTGTTTACTGGGCTCCTATTGCATACTGGAACAGACTTGAGACTATCCACACTATTGTGATGGGTACTGAACCTATCTTCTTGTTATTTGTGAGATCTGCATAATTTCTGACACTAAAACCCCATAAGGACAGGGCAAGTAAAAATCTACAAACTATTTTTACTTAAAATCTCATTGGAAATTCCTAAACAAAATATTAGCAGGTTTAATTCAACAGCTTTTTAAAGGAATAATGTATCTTGATAGTCTAATGGTCTGTCTCCCTATTATGCTGCCTAAAATATTAGGTACTCCATACATATTTCTTTTATAAGTGAATGCATGCCAAACTTTGTACCTGAGGATTGAAAGAATCAGAGGTAAGTATATTCAGTTCCTGGCTGTAAGAATTTTTTAGTCTTGTAAAGAAAGAAGATAGATAGATGGATAGATAGATCAATAGATAAGAATAACGTAATAGATGCAGTAATGAAAGGAATCACAAACAGCCAAATGAACATTGTAAAGGATTGAGGAGTCAAAAAAGGTTTCACAGAGGTGAGCTCTGATGTGAGGAAAGATTACTAAGATTTTACTAGCAGAAATCATTCCAAATGGAAGTAAGGTTATATACCAAGTTGGAGACATGTTGAGTGCTATTCAGTTGCTTTAGGTATTCTGAAGATTACAATGTTCCCAGCAGAAAGGAACTTTGCTAGAAGTGGAGGATTGTTACATTGGTGGCGGTTAAACCGGTGTCCACAGTGAACCACTCCTCCAAGTACACATACCCTAGTGTAGTTGCCTCCAACCTTGACTCTGACTTGCGTTCACTAAGAGGAGACTGGATATGCAAGCGAAATGCAGAAGCTGGATAAGCACTTGTGTATAGGGGCTTGTCCTCTTAGAAGCCAGTTGACATGTAAAATGTCCTATTATACTGCTATAAGCAAGCTAGCTAGGTAGAGGCACATGGAGGAGAAGAAGGCTAAAGACACCTGCTATTCCATGACATGAAGTGATTGAAGAGGTCCTCTTAGACACACCAGTCCCAGCTGATACCACATGGAGCAGAAGAAACAGACATGTTATTGAAGAGGTCCTCTTAGACACACCAGCCCCAGCTGATCATGGAGCAGAAAAATCACACAGCAGAGCCTAATCTAAATTGCAGAATCATTAAAAATAATAAGTTGTCCTGAGCTACTAAGTTTGAAGTACATGGCTATGTGGCAAGAGATAACTGAAACACTGGAAGTTACTGCAATGATGAGAACTGTGAGGGAGGTTTAACCCAGGTTCTATGCCAACGGGAAGAAAACTTTTATTTTTCAACACCATGTCATTCATAAATATAGCACATTGTAGAACATTTTGAATTGGCTTTTAACTCAGAGGAGGAATCAAATCCTGAACACAAAGGATATAGTTTTTTTTTTTCTAGGATAATGTATTTCGGGCCAAAACATCTCTTACTTTTTCCCGTAAAGAAGCAAGTTATGGATAAAAAGCTAGTTATGAGATGCAGTCACCCAGTCACAAAATTAGGCCTTGCTTTTTACTGTTAATTTCTCTGTTCCTTGGAATTAATGGTGTGTAGAGTAGGAAGTTGCTATGTGTTAAGGTTGTAACACTGTGAAGTAGTTTTGACCTCTGTTTGACAAAGTCAAAACTCTTTTCATTAGTTGGTTTAATTTGTTTCTTCGAGTCCCAATTTATCTTTAACATAAACAGTTCATTATTAAGAACAACTAACAACCATCCTGATCTAATTCTCAACAACTACGAAACCAAAGTGAAAAAAAAAAAAAAAAACTTTGAAGTAAATGCTTTTTTTTTCCCCATATTAAAAAAAATTAATAGAATTTAAGCTTTATCTTTTTTGCTTTGTGAACTTTGAAAATATTTGGAAAAGATAAATCCAGAAACAGAAAGTTTTTTTAAAAATATTTTAATAGCATATGAACTCTTCTGAGAAGTAAAACTTAATTTTTCATTTGTATTTTGAGGCACAAATTAGCACAGCCAAAAATTACAGACTATAATGTCAGGCACACACATGCGCACACACACACACACATACACACAATTAGATTCTATTATTTTAATCAAACTATCAATATTTTTATTTATTTAAACTAATATAGTCCATTATTACATCAACAGATATAAATCATCACTGGGTTATAGAGGAAAAAATCAAATACCAAGTGAAAACTTTGACATTTCTTGGTACTTAGCACAAATAACTGTTCTGTTTCCTACTATTAGTTATGATTAATTATTCTTAATGATGACTTCCCCAAGTTATTCTTCTTAGATTTGCTTCAGTCCTGGGTATAGAGTACTTTAAAAGCAAGTGAATATATGGAACAGAGCTGGTGCTTCATTACCCTACTGAAGAAAATGCAGCTCAGAGGGTTTAAAGAACAATGAACTGGATCACTGCCATTTATTGAACACTCATCATGTGTTAGGCAGCCCACCTACAGTGATGGTGAAATAGGAACTACTATTACTGTCATTTTGTCACTGAGGAAGTGAAGACCCAAAAGTAAAGAAGGAAAAGCAGAGGGAAGAGAAGGAGGGGAAAGAGGAAGAGAAGGAGGGGAGGAGAAGAAGAGAGAACAGGGAGAGGAAAAAGCTTGCTGATAGTCATACAGTCATGATGAGGCAATCCAAGTATTCATCGCTATACCCAGCTCCCCTTTCACAACATTGTTTCTCCAAGTGACATAATCACTTAGCTCCAGAACACAGACACTATCTCCTTGTATTAAAACAAAAGGAATTTGAGAAGCCAAGAGAATAAAAGAATTGATTATTGCTGTGAAACTACTGATAACGTAATAAGTGATGGTGCAAAGATTTCAACCCATGCATTCTCACTCTAGAGTCGACATTCTTAACAATTACATTATATTGCCTACTAAGGCCTGCATCTGTGAAGCAGGAACTGGATGACAGAAAAAAGACATTCAGAGAACGGGAAATAGCTTTAGAAAATGTAAAATATGGCCGGGCGTGGTGGCTCACGCCTGTAATCCCAGCACTTTGGAAGGCTGAGGCGAGTGAATCACGAGGTCAGGAGTTTGAGACCATCCTGACCAACATGGTGAAACCCTATCTCTACTAAAAATACAAAAATTAGCTGGGCATGGTGGTGTGCGCCTGTAATCCCAGCTACTCAGGAGGCTGAGACAGGAGAATCATTTGAACCTGGGAGACAGAGGTTGCAGTGAGCCAAGATCACATCACTGCACTCCAGCCTTGGCGCCATCTCAAAAAAAAAAAAAAAAAAAAAAAAAAAAAAAAAAAAAAAAAAAAAAAAAAAAAAAAAAAAAAAAAAAAAAAAAAAAAAAAAAAAAAAAAAAAAAAAAAAAAAAGAAAAAAGAAGAAAGAAAAAAAGAAAAGAAAATGTAAAATATGAGCCAATATAAAACGTTCAGGAGAATACTTGTAAGGTTGAGGTTATCTTGAAGAAATCTGAACAAAAATCATAGAAAATGAAGAAAGAAAAAAAATAACTATTGAATATGGTAAGAAACATCTGAATGTAAAGAATTTCAGAAAGATTTTTTAAAGGAGGAAATTACTGAACAAAGAATATATAGAAATTTCCCAGCAGTGAAGTTCTGAGTTTTCAGATTATGGCAGCAGTGGGAGTTTGCCACTAGGATTTCCCCTCAGTAAGAACTTCCTGCTCAGCTGTAAGGAGTACAGTCAGGTGACAGCCTCCAGCTGTTTCCACCCTCATCCTATGCCTCAGCTTTCATGTCAAGGTCTTGTTCTTCCCAGGCAACAGTGAACCAGTGACTTATAAAGACAGGGGTACCAGGACTAGGCCAATTATACTCAATTATACCCAATGTTGGATTCCTCTAAATCTTTATTTAAAATATTTGTTCTAGAGCTCTCCATTGGATTGGTTAAAACCATGAGATCTGCATTGGTGGAGGCTCTCTTTATCCGGTCATGCTCCTTTACATGCTTACCTTTCTCAGGAGTTTTCCCCTAAGAAATCTCTTGCATTAAAAAAAAAAAAAAAAAAAAGAAATCTCTTGCATTACTAACTCCATCTCAGTGGCTGCTTCCCACAGGACACAATGGATGTCAATATTGATGGAATGCACTAAATATCCAGCATAAAAAAAATGATAAAAGGTTCTCACCAAAGTACATCATTATCAAATCTCAAAATGAGAAAAGATCCAAAATTATTCTAGGGTATAAACAAATAAAAAAATCAAAACAGGTTATGTGCAAAGGACTGCAAATCAGAATGGTAGCAGAGCTCTCAGTAACAATGCTGGAATCCAGAAGAAAATGAAGTTCCTTCAAAAATCAAAGGAGTTGGTATTTCTAACATAGAATTTCATACCCAGGAAAACTGGATATCAAGTTTGAGGCTAGAATAGAGACATTTTCAGATATGCAGTTTTAAGAAACTTACAAGTAGCAAAATAAGGAATTGAGCCAAGAAGGAATAAGACATTGGATTTAGTAAGTAGTATCCAAATTATAGAAAAATATAAAAGGAATTCCCAGAGTGCTGATGAAAGTAAGTGTAGATGCAGTTGGCTGCAAGCCTAGAAAATAACCCATCTAGTTTAGAGGAGACAGATAGCATGAGAAGTTAACTCTAAGAAGAAAATCAAGTTTGTATAACACTGGATGTGTTTGAATATATTCAGGGAAAATTTAGAGTCTTAGCAAAAACTTTGGGATAAACTAAGAAAAGTATGCTAAATATAAGCAAAAAAGGAGCCAATATTAGCTTTAAAAACATAGAAGTGGCACAAAAAAGCATACACAATTATAAGATATACCACGCCTTAGGTATGAAAATAGATACAGAAACATAATGATGTGAAGATTAATCATTAATTTGGCTGAAATGCTGATATATCCACTGTGGACGGAGGAGAAATAAATGTGTTTATTAGATAATGAATGACGGAGTATGGGAAGGACAGGGCAATGCAGGGAACAGTAAGAGCTAAGTCTTAATAATTCATACTTTTATAAATGGGAAAGCAATAGCTAACAGAAGATAAAATCCAATAATGGCAATAGAAGGATATTGCATAGAAAAGGGTGGGAAATAACAAAATAACCAGGTAAAAATGTTTAAAAAGTAGTTCGTTTGGTATAGAAAATAGGAATGGGTGATGTGGTAAAGGATTGGTTTTCATTGTAAATACTGTTTTGGCTTTTAAAATGTGTACATGTAGTATAATAATTCGATTTAAAAAAATATTGAGGAAAAACCCAAAGAACTGAAAAGTTGGAGAAGCAAGCACTCCTAAGTAGGAAGAACCAGGTGTGTTAATCTCTAGTAAAAATATTTTGCAACTACGTGCATTGCCTCTCTATCGTCATTCAATATATACCAACTTCCTATACTACCTTTCTCATTTTTATTGGTAAATACTTAAATAATTGGAATTATTAAAATGCTACATTACATAAAGTAATTACAGACTGACATGCCCATATGCTATTTTCTGACTAAGGTGTGAAGTAAGAAAAATAGACTTACCTAAATTAGTGAGTAGGTAAGCAATTTTTTCATAAGCCTGCAATAAAAGAGAATAAATAGTGAACATTATTCTTCTCTTTTGGAAAAGGCTGGTATTTACACTATTTGAAGAAACATCTATACTGTTTACAAAATGTCCTGGTTACATTTTACATTAAATAGTAACATTTATTGAAACTTAGTATATAATGCTTTATATATACATACATAAATGAAATTATAATATAAATGTGTATGTAATATGTGTGAACATATATGTGTGTGTAGATACACTTGTAATCTGTAATAACAAGTCTTTTGTGGTAGCTATTTTTATTTTCACTTTGTGAATCAAGAAATGAGAAAACGTCCCTAAAAGTCTTTCAGCTAATCAATGGCTGAGCTGGGATTTGAGCTCAAAATTACAGTTTTTTTACTACACTGGAAGGCGAAGTGAAAGTTTGAATTCTGTACTACTGATAAAGAAATTTCTAAACTATGACAAAAGTCTGTACATATTTGTATTTGTAAGAACAAATTTGTTTTTGTAGTTATTTAAAACAGACTCATAAGTCAAATCTGGTGAATCCATAAGATTTTTCTGGTAACGTTTTTCCTCTTCTGCCATCTTTTCCCTTCTCCTATGTGTACTCTGACCAACTTTACATAGACTCAAGGAAAGGGCATATATTTCACAATATTCCAAGTAAATATTCCAATAAATATAGTTGGGAAAGTATATTCACTATAGACAGAAGTACTTGTGGGTATATGTATATGCATGTGAATATTACCTTGTAACCACGTAATTCAACAAACTATTGTTTAGATTATCATTTCCAATAACTTTGCCTGTTGGCACAAACAATTAAAAGGTATGCACCTGGACATATTAAAAGTTGTTTGCCTTCTCTGACAGTTCTTTCAATAAAACTATTGTGAGTATTCCTCTTAGCTGTGATTCAAATCTGCCCCTTCCTAAGATTTACAGTGTTAGTTAGAGACAGAAAGATTACACTGAGTACAATAATCTCATACTATTCCTAGTACAGGTTATTTTTGTCTTTGTTTTTGTTTTAGCTATGCACAAACTATAATTTTCAAATTTTAGGATAAGATTACTGTGAATTCATGAACACCAAGTTATTCCTACTATAATAGGTTCTTTCTTCATGTCCTATTTATTAAGTGAGATAATCATAGCAAGATCTCCAAGGAGTACAATAAGATAGACTCAATCATCCAAACAATAGTACTAGAGCACCCAGTGTGCCTCTCACACTTAGTTAAGGCCCTTTGTGGGATTTGAAAGTTAGTTCTAGTTAAATAATTGCCATTTGGCTTGTGCCAAACAGCACTTTACCTATATTATTATTCCTTAACAACAATTTTGTTAAGTGGGTATAATGATCCCCATTTTACAGAAGAGGAAACTAAGGCGTAGAATGTCAGGCACCTTAGTAGTCAGACAACACTACTAAGCAGGTAGCAAAGTCAGGATTGACTATCATGGCTGTCTTGAATCATCTGTATCCTGTCTTTCACATAAACTATTCCATTTTAAACTATTTATTTTCCAGACAAGGTCTCACTCTAACACCCAGGCTGGAGTGCAATGGCATGATCACAACTCACTGCATCCTCAAACTTCCTGGGCTCAGGTGATCCTCCCACCTCAGCTTCCCAAGCAGCTGTAACCACAGGCGCATACCACCACACCTGGCTCATTTTTATTTTAAGAGGGCATTTGGGCAGGCTGGTCTTGAATTCCTGGGCTCAAGAGATTCACCCACCCCAGCCTCCCAGAATGCTAGGATTACAGACATGAGCCACCACGCCTAGCCCCATTTCAAATTTTTGTCTTAATACCTAGCACACTGAGCCACTCTGCGAGCTTAGGATGGAAATATCTGCAACTGATGCACTAGGGGGTTACAATGACATTGGGAGGAAAGTTATAAACCACAAAAGATGCCATAATACTGTTGGAAGACTTTCTGGGGTATCTGAAAACTTGCATCATCCAAGGCCCAAATGCTGTGGCTAACTGGCAACAGCACTGATGAGCTACGAAATCAGTTCAAGCAGAATGAATTATTAAATCTCAAACTATAAACTACAAAAATAAATAATTATTTAATATATATCCAACTGTATGGTATATAGCAGTAATCACTTTGACAGTACATACAAGCTGTGTGTGTGATTGTGTAAAGTGGAATGAGTATGTGCTTGTGGGGGAAGAGGATAAAGGGGTTCAGGGATAATTATTCCAGGCCCTACCTGATACACACACACAAACACACACACAATAACATGTTGGAGAACCTATACTTTAAAAAATCACTCACTAATGCATTTAGTAAGCTGAAATTCTCTTATTCATATACATTAATTAGGTTAATATATTCATTATAAATTTCTAGTGCATCAGTTAATGTTTTAGAAACCAAACAACACTGAATCAAAAAGACACAGTCTCTACTTTCATGGAACTTAAACCTTAGTGGGTAGAGATAAATGGCAAATAAATATGTAATTGGTCAGGAGGTGAAAAGTGCTAAGAGGAAAAATAAAGAAGGCTGAGCAGACGGAGAATTTTGGTAGATACAGAGTACTATTTTATAGAGGGGTCAGAAAAGCCTCTTCAGGAGGGTAGCATTTGGGCAGAGAAGTGCATGAAATGAGGGAGAGAGCCAAGCCGAAATCTCAGCTAGTACCTTTGAGACACAGAAACAGGAATTCCAGTGCCCTGAGACTGGCACAGACTTGATGTATTTCATGAAGGGCAAGGAAGTTAGAGAGAAAAGAGTGGCAGCAATAAGACAGTGAAGTAGTAAAAGATGAATCATAGAGAGCTTAGAGGGAAACATTTTTTCAGTGCAGAGTGGGCCATGGTAAGGACTGAAAATTCATTCTTAGCTAAGACAACATCTTCCCAGTAATGCCTTGTTTGGGGTGTTACGCAAAAACCAGTTTGGGGAAAAAAGGAACAGCAGACAGGAAAAGGACATGGGTATCGTGAGATGCCATACTGGGCAGTTCTACATATGTTTTAAAACTTTTGCTCTTTTAGTCAAAGCTCCACAATTCAGCCTTCACCGTAAAAATGAATTTCAAACTTTTGCAGAATTGAAAAGAGCCTGCCCCTTTCCAGTAATCTGCTTGTCTGAATTTCTAGAAACTACGGACATAGACATGAACAAACTAAACAAATACATTTATTAAAAATCTAGTCCTCTGATGAGTCGTTTGATGTTATCTTTTTTCTTGGTTAAGATGCATGGTCCAACCCTTTGATCCACTCTATTCCATAATAGCCTACTTGCATTGTCATTGGTAACCAGTGGTAACTAGGTATTAAGGAAAGTTAGGTATATTTTGAGGCCTTCAGTGATCGGGCCCATGAAAGAAGTATAGGAATATATGCTCTGCACTCTAGAGATGGAAATGGATCACCAGTGGAGAAAAGTCCAGAACCTACATGGAGTACTTACATTAGCCAAATGGAGTTAGAACTTTTTTCTTTTTTAATTATAGTGTGCTCTGTATATAGTACACAGATTTTAAAACAGGAGGAAAGTCAAAAGGAGTCCATTCTTTCATTAAAAATTTTTAAATTAGAATTAATTTAAATTTTAATTTTAGTTTAATTTTAATAAAATGTAATTTAACTTAATCTTTATAAAATTTAATTTTAATAACATTTTAACTTTTGTTAAAATAATTTCACCATGCTGAAATGATTTAATTAGCCTAATTCCAGATTTTTCAAAGTCTAGGAGTACTTCTTTTCTAATGTTTCTATATATTTCTTAAAAGTTACCCTTTAATCATGAGGCCAGGAAGCTGTCATACTGCTGTAATATGACAAAATTAGTTAAAGTTGGATTGCCAAGCAACAAGAATATACATTTTGGGAATAATTTTGCATATTTAATTCTCATTAAAATATTTTTAGGAACATCTCCTAATACAATAGTACCATGCTACAAAAGGCACCTTCAAGCAGCATATCATTTTCTGAGGGTAGCAAAATAAAGAAGAAAAGTGGTGGGCTTAGGAAAGAGCAATTCCCCATTTCAAATTCTGTCTTTGTAGTTGTTTAGCTATATGCCTGATAAAGGGATGTCAAAAATAATACACTGACATTTTAATTAGTGCTAAATTGAACTATTTATAATCTAATTTTGAAGGATGTGACTTCTGATCTTGGTTGTGCATCAAAATTACCTTAGATCTCTTAAATTAATGATTTTCTAATGCTATTTGAGGGGCTGGCTGGATCAGAATTACCAGAGTATTTCTGAATTTGTCTTAAATATAGATTTCTTAGTCCAACAAAAGAGATTCTGATCAGGACTCAAGAATCTGTAGTTTTTCTGCCAGGTGCAATGGCTCATGCCTGCAATCCCAGCACTTTGGGAGGCCGAGGGGAACAGATCTCTTGAGGTCAGGCATTTTAGACTAGCCTGGCCGACATGGTAAAACCCGTCTCTACTAAAAATACAAAAATTAGCCGGCTGTGGTGATGCATGCCCAGCTACTTAGGAGGCCAAGGCAACAGAGAATCACTTGAACAAGGGAGGCAGAGGTTGCTGTGAACTGAGATAGTGCCTCTCTACTCCAGCCTGAGGGACACAGCCGGACTCCATCTAAAAAAAAAAAAAAAAAAATGAATCTGTAGTTTTTTCAAAAGTATTCCAGGTGATTTGAATAGAAAATACTATTCTATTCTGGGCACGATGGCTCATGCTTGTAATCCTGGCCAACATAAAACACAAAAAAATATTAGCTGGGCATGGTGGTGTGTGGTTAGATTAGAAGAATTAATATTATTAAAATGTTCACACTAACCAAAGAATAATACAGATTTATGCAATTTCTATCAAAAGACCAATTACATTCTTAGAAATAGATAAAACAATCCTAAAATTTATACTGAACCAAAAACAACCCTGGATAGCCAAAGTAAAAAAGCATGGAGGTACTACACTACTTAATTTAAAAGGCTACAACAAAGCTATGGTAATCAAAACAGCATTATAATGGCATAAAAACAAATAGACCAGTGGAACAGAATAGATAACCCAGAAATAAATTCATATACCCACAGCCAACTGATTTTCTGCAAAGGTGTCAAGAATGCACATTGGAGAAAAGGCAAACTTTTTAATTAATAGTGCTAGGAAATTTGAATACCTATATTCCCCACCCCCACCAAAAAAAAAAAACTCTCTCTCTCATTACATACAAAAATCAACTCAATTGCAATTAAGGATTCATACGTAAAACCTAAAACTATGAATCTACTAGAAAAAAATGCAGGGGAAATGCTGTATGACGTTAGGCTGGGCAAGGATGTTTTTTAAAAAAGACTTCAAAAGCACAGGAAACAAAACCCAAAGTAGATAAATGAGACTACATCAAATTAAAAAGCTTTCACACAGCAAAGAAAACAATAGCATAAACAGTCAGTCTACAAAATGGGAGAAAATATTTGCAACTATGCATCTGACCAGGGGTTTATATGCAGAATATACCGGGACTTAAATAACAGCAAAAAACAAACAAACAAACAAACAAACAAATAACGTGATTAGAAAATTAAGAAAATACTTTAATAAATATTTCTTAAAAAAAAAGGATATTGAAATGGTCAATAGGTATATAAAAAATGCTCAACATCTTTAGTCATCAGAGAAATAAAAATCAAATAAGATGATACCTCATTCCAGTTGGAATGGCTAGAATCAGAAATACAAAGTAAATTAATGTTGACTAGGATACAAAGAAAAGGGAACACTTAAAGTTGGTGGAATTGTAAATTAGTACAGGCACTGTGGAAAATTCTATGAAGGTTTGTCAGAAAATTGAAAATAGAACTACCATATGATCCATCAGTTTCACTACTGGAGTATATCCAAAGAAATGAAATCATTATGTTAAAGACATATCTGTATTCCATTTATTGCAGTACCATTTATAATAGTGAAGATATGGAATCAACACATGTCCATCAATGGATGAATAGATAAGAAAATGTGGCGGGGGGGGCAGGGCCAAGATGGCTGACTAGAAGCAGCAGGGATCGCAGGCTCCCCTCCAAAAGAACCATAATAGCAGGTGAATCCTGCATCAGCAACCAAGGTATCCAGGTTCTCTCATCAGAGTTGACTGCAGTTGGTATGATCCATGGAGCAGAAGGAACAGCACTATGATGTGGTGGCCCACCTGAGAGCCACACAAGGCAGGGGTGCCTCCATCCCCCAGCCAAGGGAGGCAGCCAGTCAGTGTGCTACCCAGCTTGGGAAAGTGTGCTTTTTCCAAGGAACTGTGCAACCCATGGATTGGAAGATCCCACTTATGAACCCATGCCACCAGGGACTAGGGTCCCAACCATGGAGCTGCACAGATTCTCAACAGCTTCTCAGCTAGAATCTGCTTAAGCCTGCTGAGTTCCTGAGGGGAGGGGCAACCAGCACCATAGCTGCTCTCTAAGCCCTTTGAGCTCCCTGGGGGAGGGATGACAGCCAGCACTGGGACTGACAGCTGCCTAACATGCTAAGCTCCCTGGGCAAGGGAAGAACAGCAGCCATCTGTAAAGCTCCAGGCTATACTTTTTCCCTGCTAGAGCCAGGAAGACTGAACAGCTTGGTCACAAGAGGTGACCCCACAGCCCAACACAGTCTGCTGTGGCAGACTGCAGCCACAATAGCTCTTCAGGACTTACCCTGACCCCATCCCTCCTCACTGAACGGGGCCTCTCTTCAGGAACTCCAATAACTCCTGCCAGGCACTCAGGGACAGAACTCTGACCTTCCTAGGCCAGAGCCCCTAGTGGCAGGGGTGGCTGCAGTTTCTGCAAACCAGCAGACTTAGTGTTTCCTCCAGCTAGTTCTGAGAAATCCAGGCAGCTCAGAAGACTGGGTTTCCCCCAGCAAAGCACACCCCTTCCACCAAGGGACAGTAAAAGTGCTTCATTACATGGGTCCCATAGCCCTTGCCACCCAACAGTGTGAGACACTCCAACAGGGGATGTTGGATACCCTATGTAGGAGAAATCCTACTGGCATCAGATCAGTGCTCCTCGAGGTCAGAGATCTCAGAGGAATGAGCAGGCACCCATCTTTTCTGTTCTCCAGCCTCCTTGAGTGACATCTACAGGTATGGGAGTGAACCAAATGAATAGGGCCTGAAGGGGACCCTCAGTAAACTGTAGCATCCCTATAGAAGAGAGACTTGACCATTGAAAGAGAAACAAACAGAAAGCAAGAACAACATCATCAACAACAGAAAGTCCCCACAAAAACCCCATTCAAGTGTCAGCAGCCTCAAATATCGAAACTAGACAAATTCATGAAGATGAGAAAGAATCAACAAGAAATGCTGAAAACCTAAAAGGCCAGACAGAGTGCCTCTTCTCATCCAAATGATCACAATGCCTCTCTGGCAAGGGCACAGAACTGGACAAAGGATAAGAACAAACTGACAGAAGTAGATTTCAGAAGATAGGTAATAAAAACTATGATGAGCTAAAGGAGCATGTTCTAACCCAATGCAAAGAAGCTAAGAATCTTAATAAAAGGTTAGAGGAATTGCTAACTATAATAACCAATTTAGAGAGGAACATAACTGACCTGATGGAGCTGAAAAACACAGCATGAGAACTTCATGAAGCATACACAAGTATCAAGAGTTGAATCGACCAAGAGGAAGAAAGGATATCAGAGTTTGAAGACCACCTTGCTGATATAAGACATGCAGACAAGAATAGAAAAAAAAAAAGAATGAAAAGGAATGAACAAAGCATACAAGAAATATGGAACTTCATAAAAAGACTGAACCTATGATTGACTGGAGTACCAGGAGACAGAAACAAGGGAAACAAACTGAAAAACATACTTCAGCATATTATCCAGGAGAACTTCCCCAACCTAGCAAGACAGCCAACATTCAAATTCAGGAAATACAGAGAACACCAAGATACTCCATGAGAAGATCAGCCCCAAAACACATAATCATCAGATTCTCCAAGGTCGAAATTAAGGGAAAAAATACTAAGGGAAGTCAGAGAGAAAGACGAGGTCACCTACAAAGGGAAGCCCATCAGAATATCAGTGGACCTCTTAGCTGAAACACTACAAGCCAGAAGGGAATGGGGCCAATATTCGACATTTGTAAAGAAAAGAACTTTCAACTAAGAATTTCATATCCAGCCAAACTAAGCTTCATAAGTGAAGGAGAAATAAAATCCTTTCCAGACAAGAAACTGTTGAGGGACCACTACCAGGCCTGCCTTGCAAGAGCTCCTGAAGGAAGCACTAAATATGGAAAGGAAAACTGGTACTGCAAAAACATACCAAAATATAAAGACCAATGACACCAGGAAGAAACTGCAACAACCAGTGTGCAAAATAACCAGATACCGTCATGATGACAGAATCAAACTCACACATAACAACATTGACCTTAACTGTAAATGGGCTAAGTGCCCCCATTAACAGACACAGACTGGCACGTTGGATAGAGACAAGACCCATCAGTGTGCTGTATTCAGGAGACCTATCTCAAGGGCAAAGATGCATATAGGCTCAAAATAAAGGGATGAAGGAAAATTTACCATGCAAATGGATAGGAAAAAAAAAAAAGCAGGGGTTGCAATCCTAGTCTCTGATAAAACAGACTTTAAACCAACAAAGATCAAAAAAGACAAAGAAGGGCATTACATAATGGTAAAGGGAACAATGCAACAAGAACAGCTAAATATTCTAAATATATATGCACCCAATACAGAAGCACACAGATTCATGAAAGAAGTTTTTAAAGACCTACAAAGAAACTTAAACTCCCACACAGTAATAGTGGAAGACTTTAACATCCCACTGTCAATATAAAACAGATCAATGAGATGGAAAATTAACAATAATATTAAGGATTTGAACTCAGCTCTAGATGAAGTGGATCTAATAGACATCTACAGAACTTTCCACCCCAAATCCACAGAATATACATGACACTTATTCTAAAATCAGCCAATAATTGGAAGTAAGACACTCCAATAAACGGAAGTAAAACACTCTTTAGCAAATGCAAAAAAAACTTGAAATAGTAGTCTCTCAGGCCAGGCACAGTGCAATCAAATTAGAACTCGGGATTAAGAAACTCACTCAAAACCACACAATTGCATGGAAATTGAACAACCTGCTCCTAAATGACTCCTGAGTAATTAATGAAATTAAGGCAGAAATCAAGAAGTTCTTTCAAATCAATGAGAATAAAGAGACTATGTATCAGAATCTCTAAGACACAGCTAAAGCAGTGATGATAGGGAAATTTATAGCACCAAATGCCCACATCAGAAAGCTAGAAAGATCTCAAATTGACACCCTACATCACAATTAAAAGAGCTAGAAAAGCAAGAACAAACCAATCCAAAGGCTAGCAGAAGACAAGAAATAACTAAGATCATAGTAGAACTGGAGGAGATAAGAGACACAAAAATTCCTCTGAAAAAATCAATGAAGCCAGGAGCTGGTTTTTTGGAAAAAAACAAAAACAAAAACAACAACAACAACAACAAAAACAAGATAGACAGACAGACAGATAGATAGATAGATAGATAGATAGATAGATAGATAGATAGATAATAGACTAATAAAGAAGAAAAGATAAAAGACTCAAACGGACACAATAAAACATGATAAAGGGGATATCACCACTTACTCCACAGAAATACAAACTACCACCAGGGAATACTATAAACACCTCTATGCGAATAAACTAGAAAATCTACAAAAAAGTTTATAAATTCCTGGACATATACCCCCTCCCAAGACTAAAGCAGGAAGACATAAAATCCTTGAATAAACCAATAACTAGTCTGAAATTGAGGCAGTAATTAATAACCTACCAACCAAAAAACGCCCAAGACCAGATGTACTCTCAGCTGAATTCTACCAGAGGTAGAAAGAGGAGCTGGTACCATTCCTTCTGAAACTATTCTAAATGATAGAAAAGGAGAGACTCCTCCCTAACTCATTTTATGAGGCCAGAATCATCCTAATGCCAAAACCTAGCAGTGACATAACAACAACAACAACAAGAACTTCAGGTCAATATCACTGATAAACACTGATGCAAAAATCCTCAATAAAATACTGGCAAACCAAATCCAGCAGAACATCAAAAAACTTATCCACATCAAGTTGGCTTCATCCCTGGGATACAAGGCTGGTTCTACATATGCAGATCAATAAACGTAATCCATCACATAAACAGAACCAATGACAAAAACCACATGATTATCTCAATACATGCAGAAAAGGTGTCAGATAAAATTCAACACCAGTTCATGTTAAAAGTTCATAATAAACTAGATACTGATGAAACATATCTCAAAATAGTAAGAGCTATTTATGACAAATCTACAAACAATATCATATTGAATGGGCAAAAGCTGGAAGCATTCCCTTTGAAAATCAATACAAGACAGGATGCCCTCTTTTACCACTACTATTCAACATAGTATTGGAAGTTCTGGCCAGGGCAATCAGGCAAGAGAAAGAAACAAAGGGTATTCAAATAGGAAGAGAGGAAGACAAATTGTCTGTGTTTGCAGATGATATGATTCTATGTTTAGAAAACAGCATTGTCTCAGTCCCAAAACTCCTTCAGCTGATAAGTGACTTCAGCAAAGTCTTAGGGTAAAAAATCAATGAGCAAAAATCACAATCATTCCTATATACCATCAATAGACAAACAGAGAGTCAAATCATGAATGAACTCCCATTCACAATTGCTACAAAGAGGACAAACTTCCTAGGAACACAGTTAACAAGGCATGTGAAAGACCTCTTCAAGGAGAACTACCAACCATTACTCAAGGAAATATGAGACGACAGAAATAAATGGAAAAACATTCCATTTTCATGGATAGGAAGTATCAACATGGTGAAAATGGCCATACTGCCCAAAGTAATTTATAGATTTGATGCTATTCCCATCAAACTACCATTGACCTTCTTCACAGAATTAGAAAAAAACTACTTTAAGTTTCATATAGAACCAAAGAAGAGCCTGTATAGCCAAGACAATCCTAAGCAAAAAGAATGAAGCTAGAGGCATCATGCTACCTGACTTCAAACTATACCACAAGGCTACAGTAACCAAAACAGTGTGCTATTAGTATCAAAACAGACATATAGACCTAGGGAACAGTACAGAGACCTCAGAAGTAACATCACACATCTAAAACCATCTGATCTTTGACAAACCTGACAAAAACAAGTAATGGGGAGAGGATTTCTTAAAATCAATAAATGAGTTGATATCATAGAGCAAGTGTTATCAGAGACTGGGTTGGGGAGGGGAGGATGTGGAGAGGTTGATCAATGGGTACAAAATTATGATTAGAAGAAATAAGTTCTAGCGTTCTATTGCACAGTAGGGTGACAATATTTAACACTTAGGTATTTTACATTAAAAATAGCTAAAAAGAGGCTTGGATGACCATCACAAAGAAATGACAAATGCAAGAGGTGATAGTCATATTAAATACCCTGAGTTGATCATTATACAACATATGTATGTTCAAAACATCCAATTATATGCCTAAACATTTATGATTATAATATGCGAATTAAAATAAATATAATAGATGAATAAATACAAATCCATATAAATAAAAAGTTATACTAAATCAAAAGGGTGTGTCACATTTTTTTTCACTACTGAGGGACCAATATTGTTAATAATATTTGATTGTAATTTCTTACAGTTTCAAAATCCAGGAGCCAGTGTGTGTGTGTATTCTAGAAAAATGGAATCAACTAAACTTTTATATCCTTATTTAACTATATGTCAAGTTCTTAAATAAGATTAAAATAGTATTTTACTGGTTTATACAATACTGCCTTATATAGAATTTAAATTAACATTCTTTTATTTTTGGTTATTTAAGAAAGTCTCTTTTCTAATATCTACTACTCTAAATAATACTACAATAATAATCCTATATGAATCTTGGATGATATTATTGATGATTCCTTTAAAATAGAATATTGGAAATTAATTTAAAAAAGTTTTCCCTTTAATAGATTTAAATAGAATATAAGTTTATTATAGTAAATCTAGAAAATTCAAAATTTGTAATAAATATTAGACAATATGTAAAGAAATTTAAAAATACCTATATTCTTCAAGAGATAACTCTAGAAAATATTTTGTTGTATACTTGCTATTATTATGTATATAATTGTAAATACTCTTTAGTTTGAGTTTTGATACTCTTTGCCAGATATATTTTAAAAATCGGGTTTATGATTGCCCAGTAAACATTATTTCTTTATCTAAATTTTTTTTTAATTTTATTTTTTATTGCATTTTAGGTTTGGGGATACATGTGAAGAACATGCAATATTGTTGCATAGGTACACTACATTGAGATACCATCTCACGCCAGTTAGAATGGCATTCATTAAAAAATCTAGAGACAACAGATGCTGGAGAGGATATGGAGAAATAGGAACACTTTTACACTGTTGGTGGGAGTATAAACTATTTCTTTAAGTGCTGGATTAATTTGCACAATAGGTAATTATCTTTTTATTTAAAAATTTTTAAAAATGTGATATGGTGCCTATGATAAGACTGCATTACTAGTTTGTAATATTGTTTTCAATTTCTTTCATGATTGACAATCTACTTAGAAAATCTACTTTTACTTTAAGCAGTTGGGACTATTTATCTTTTCCCCGGAAATGTTTACACTTCCTTGAGAGTATTGAAACTTACCAGCACAGTAATTACATGGGTTGGGGAGGGGAGGATGGGGAGAAGTTGATCAATGGGTACAAAATTATAATTAGATAGAAGAAATGAGTTCTAGTGTTTTATTACATAGTAATATCCTCTATTTTTTTTTTTTTGAGACTTGGTCTCCTGTTGTCATACAGGCTGGAATGCAGTGGGGTGATCATAACTTATTGCAGCCTTGACCTCTGGTCTCAACTGATCCTCCCACCTCAGCCTCCTGAGTCATTGGGGACTACAGGTGTGCATCACCACACCTGGCAAAAAACAAAAACAAAAAACAAAAAGACACTTTTGTAGCAATGAGATCTCACTACGCTGACCAGGCTGGTCTCAAACTAGTGGGCTCATGCAATCCTGCCTTGACCTCCCAAAGTGTTGGGATTGCAGGCATGAGGCACCATGCCTGACCCCTCTTCTAATATTTTAATCTCCTTTACATCTATAAATATATCTGATAAGATGATTTGTGGCTATTTATCTATTAAATACCTTCAAGTATGGCTCCCAACTGCCCACAGTGGACAAAAAATAACCTCATACCCATACTTACTACATGCCACTCATGCCTCCAAAGGTAGACACCGATTTGCTTTTCTAATCTTATTTTTTAAATTCATTCATAAGATACATGCTTCACAGACACTTCTCATTATTTCCTTAGGGCAAAGAACATGCATTTCTGTGCTTCTGTCCATTTGTGGGTTGAATTTCTTCAAACAGTAATCTCTTTCTTCTCTTACTTGGCTGATCAGAATAAGCACTCTCTTTTCTTTCATTCAAGTCACTATCATAAACTTTACCCTTCCATTTCAGGTGCAATTGATGACTTTTTTCTCATCTTACTCAGGGCCCTTTGTGCTTCAACTATTGTGCATTCTTCATTGAATTCTCTAATTCTGATTCCCCATTAGACATCCTGGATAGCAGAACTATGACCAGTTACTATTAATTTTTTTTGTCAACCAACCTACCTACAGTAAGATATGATTCAATTTAAGATCAAATTGGCCAACTGCTTGTGTGACCTAGAAATAAACACAACTACTTAGCTATCTTTTCCCACATAACAGGGCCAATTGCAATAACCTCTGTCTACTGAAAAGCTGTCACAGTTTGTACTGATTTTGTTACAAACAAGATCTTTTACTATATACTAGAAAATAATCATCAAAAATATAGAAATCTACAGTGTCTGTGCTGAGAATCGCTCTTCCTTCAATGTGGTGCTTGTGCAGTACACAACCTATATTATATATACTACCATATAGGTTTCCTATTTCTAACACTGTATTTTTTCAATGTTTAAACTATGAGTCAAGAGCATAAATTTTTTATGGCTCATTTAGAGACAATGTAAACAATACTCTCCTTCTGCAAATTAAACTGGACCTGAGCAAGGCAGACTCCAGTAGAAGATGTTAACTACTGCCCTAATAATAATGTGTACTCATTTGTAACAATGACTACTCACTTTTCTCTTAAGATCTTCTCTGATTATTATTTTAAAGTGAAATAGCAAATGATCTCAACTCCCTCCAGGCTAAATGAATAACATTGGTATCAGTCACATTTGGAACCAAATTCATAATATCTATCTATAATACCAACTTATTACTTATATATTGCTCAGCTCTATCATATAAATTATCTCATGATGTAAATTTACTAACATTACCACTTACGATATGCACGTTATTTAAGCTCTTTGTATCTCAGTTTTCATTATTTACATAATGAAGAATACATTGACTTTGTGGAGCTGTTGGAAGAATTAAAGATAGTATTCTTAATATGCCAATAGGTGTCTCCTATTTCCACAGGAAATTAGTTTCCACTGATAGACCTTGGTGAAGGTGTAGGCCTAAGCATACTGTTGTCCTGTCAACAATGGACATTTGGTCCACAAGTCATCAAGTGCACATGATGTTGAAACAAAAAGTGCTTTCTCCCATAATTGGCACATAAAAATACTGAATGATTTAAGTTAAATAAGCAATTGAAACATGAACAACATGGTCATATAGAGAGTCAAAGATGATAGTAAAGGCATAGCAATTCTACAGCATGCCAGACAATGACAAAATGGTATGTTAGGCAAAAACAGTTATCTTCCTGATAGAACAGAGTGGGTATGGAAAAAGAAGCATTGGGAAAAGGAGAGAAAGGAAGGAAGGTAGAAAGAAAGGGAGGGAAGGAGTGAGAGGGAGTGA
>PVKP010018023.1:0-44980 GCA_004027715.1 Plecturocebus donacophilus
TTGAGTTGATCTTCGACCTCTGTTATCCTTTCTTCTGCTTGGTCAATTCGGCTGTTGAAACTTGTGCATGCTTCGTGAAGTTCTCGTGTTGTGTTTTTCAGCTCCATCAATTCACTTATATTCCTCTCTAAGTTGTCCATTCTCGTTAGCATTTCGTTAAATCTTCTTTCAAGGTTCTTAGTTTCTTTGCATTGGGTTACAACATGTTCTTTTAGCTCACAGAAGTTTCTTATTATCCACCTTCTGAAGCCTGATTCTGACAGATCATCACACTCATTATCTGTCAGGTCTTGTTCCCTTGCTAATGAGGAGGTGCAATCCCCTGTAGGAGGAGAGGCATTCTGATTTCGGGTGTTCTCAGCCTTTTTGCACTGGTTTCTTTCCATTTTTGTGGATTTATCCACCTGTCGTCTTTGTAATTGCCGACTTTCAGATTGGGTCTCTGAGCGGACATCTGGCTTGTTGGTGATGAAGTTTTTTCTGTTTCTTAGTTTTCCTTCAGTGGATGCCCCTTCCCCACAGAGCTAGGTCTTCCTGGGTTCGGCTGTGCTTGCTGTGAAACTCTCAGTCCTCAGCGCTTTCAACTGCTGTTCTCGTTGTGGGGATGGGACCAGCGGAGCCCAACTAAAAGGGCACCCAGTCCCGTACACTCTGCACTGAGAAGCGCGCGGCAGCCAAAAGAGTTGCGCTGGCGACCCGTGTGGCTCCTCTGCCGGGAATTTCCCAGTTTGTGGGCAACAAAATTTGTCTGAAATTGCAGCGTCCACCTGCTCTCTGCGCTTTCACTGGGAGCTACAATCCTGAGCTGCTGCTAAGCGGCCATCTTGGATCTCTCTCCCAAAACCCAAAATTTTAAGTGAAAGTATAGTGATCTAGGAGTGGAAACAAAGTATGTAGATACGGTATGGTTATGAACTGCTCCCGATCAGCTGGTGCCTTCTCCTCTTGGTCTAACAGACTCTGGAGACTCCTGGTATTTGTAAACTGGTAGCTTTCTAGGTACATGTGACTGAGTAACACAGTGCCAGAGCCTCATTTCCCAAAATAATGTTCCACAGAAAACTGTTCTGCACGACTTTTTTTTTAAGTCACTGATTTAGAGAACAGGATGCCTGGCTTCTAAGTAGGAACCTTCATAGTGCCAGTGAGGAAAGAGAAAATTAAATATGGGTAATGTGAGAAAAGCAAGAATATTTGTGTTCAGAAGTGTGCCCAGTGCCACACTGTGGAAAAGGAAGTCAAGCACGAGGCTGGGCCAAATCTCCACGTCTCTCTGGGCAGAAGACAGGTCAGTCCACTGGATTCTCTTACACAGATGCCAATAAGAACAAAGACATCACCTGGGGAGAGGATACTGATGGAGTATTTGGAGAATTCCAAGAAGTACATCTCTGGAAAAAAAAATGATCTTTGCCAACATTAAGACGACAGGAAGGGCAGACTTGATAGCTCATCTGAAAAAATACTAATAGGTAATAATTGGACACTGCCTTATTACAAAACAGAAATGCCTCATGACTTTTTTTATGTGTACCACAATTTAACAGACCTCATAAACCAGAATTCAGATCATGAATGACTGACAGAATGTTTTTGTTGGGCAGTCCTGATTTAATTAAGACTGGCTTGTGGTTAGATGAATATGTTTGGCTTTTGGAATTTTAATAGTAATTCTGATTTAGTAAATGCTATATATCACTGTTTATTCCTTCTAAATATATGACTGGACTTTATTAGTAATGTTCAACTTTTCACAAAGATGATGAATGCCATCTTAAAACTTACTGGAGAATGGTTCTATCACTAGATTTATATAAGTGGTTATGTGAACATATTTAAATACTGGGGAAATTCCTTTACTGTCCAGAACCAAGCAAGATTCACCTGTGTTTTATGTTCATTTGCCTCTTAAAGGCAAGGGCTAAAGATAAGGTGGCAATGCCCACTTTATATTTTGGTCTTAACAATAGCTAATCTAATTAGAATTCCCAATATCTAAAATGGCTCCTTTTACTTATTGAAAGGCATTTTAGTGTGGTTTATGTGTAATATCAAATAAAGATTTAACACTTCTCACATTTTATAAGTGATCTATAGGATCAGACGCTTTAAAAATAGTAGCAAGTTAAACTTCACTCTTGAATTCTTTACTATCTAATTCAGACTAAGCTATAATTTGGGATTGTCTTTAAACAGCCAGACAGCTTTAAATAGCTGTGTATCTGTGACTGGAAATGGTGCTTTTGCCAACTTAAAAGGACTACAGGAAATATATACAAATTTAAAAATTATGTGTTATCCTAAGACTTAAGATAATTAAAAACAAAACCACAGATTGAAAAAAAAAAAAAAAAGCCACTGATTTAATCTTAAAATTAGGAAGAACAGATGGATGACCTTGCAAATGATTTGTGTAGAGCCAAGAGGCTCCCAGGCCAAATGTATTCTTCTACTAGCTTATTACAGTGACTACAATTCTACCCTTTTTGATTCTTTTGGATCTTGACTTTTAATTAAGAGCCCATCTACTCAAAAGCAAAAAGCCACTTCTTTTTTTTTTTTTAAAGATGGGGTTTCACCATGATGGCCTGGCTGGTCTTGAACTCCTGACCTCAGGTGATCCACCCACCTCGGCCTCCCAAAGTGCTAGGATTACAGGCGTGAGCCACCGCGCCCGGCCGCAAAAAGCCACTTCTATGTATTCAGAAGAATGAAGCATAATGTGCAGGGAAAGGTCCTGTCTCCTAAGCAATTTAGAAATGATTGACTAAATCTAGTTCTTTATTACTTTTTTTAAAAACTGGAGGATATCTCAGTCTTCACATATGTTAAGGTATACTGTAAAGACAGCATAATAAGCAGTATTTTCCAAATGCATTTAGGTGGAGTAAAGGAAGGTGAGACTAGAAGCAATATTGGGAAGGCAGCATTCTGGAACCCTTACCTCTGATTAACTGGAGTAGCCCTACTTTTACATGTTAAGATATTAAACCTAAGATTTTGCTTAGAAAAAAAGTTTGCTGCTAAAAAAGAAAGTCTGAATACCACTGCTTTAGAAGAGCACCTCCACGAAGCCACCATGAAATTCAAGTGGTGGGGTTGAAAAAACTGGGTCTATATTTCTGTTCTAGCACCTTTTACCTTGTAGCCTAGTACAAGTAGCACACTGGAATCTTGGATCCACTCTGGCAAAATGGAATTCATGAGGTCTTTGCCTAGTTCAAATCTTGGTCCTGCCCCTTACTAGTTATGTGCCTCTAAACAATTTACCTCTCCGCGCCTCAGTTTCCTTACCTGTAAAATAGGTCAGAATAGACCTATTGTTATGAGGATTAAGAATTAATATTTGTAAAGCCCTTAGAATAGTACCAAACATAGCAAATTGCATGTCTTTGTTAAAATAACTTTTTAATTAGATAATCATGTTACAAAAATTAAACCTTAAAAAGACACCTATCATTCAAATATGGACCATGTATTAGATAATAGCATTATATCAATGTTAAACATCTTGGGTGTGGTAATGTTACTGTGGTCATGAAGGAGGATGTCCTTGTTCCTGGGAAACACAAGCTGAAGTACACAGGGGCGAAATGTCATGATGTCTGCAACTTAATCTCAAAAGATTTAAAAAGTATATATAAATAGAAAGAGATAAAGCAAATGTGGCTACAATATTAACCATTAGTGAATCTGGATAAAGGATTTATGAGTGCTAACTGTCCTTTATCCAATATTCCTGTAGGTTTGTAGTGTTCCAAAATAAAAATAAAACACCAGGGTTGGTGGGGGGAAGAGACGCATAGACTGAAAGGTAGCAAGTCCATCTCTGAACTAGTCTGTCCTGCCCCCATCCTGACAGTATCTTCTGTATCTTTCCAATGCCTCTTATGCAAATAAAAGGAAATATCTTAATAATTATATATGATGATTTTCATGATAAAACACACAAACCAGAATACCCCAACTGTATCAACCCATCCTGTAGAAATGATCTCACTGGCCTCCAGGATCTAAATCCACACAGCTCTATTTAGAATACTTATCACATTTCACATTGTATTAAACCTGGAATATCTTACCTCTCCTGCCAAATTCTAAGTTCCTTAAGGTAAAGAACTCTCATTATCTGTTGAACAAATGAATCCCAATCTAGAGGAGAAATGTATGATCTATTAAATAAGAGCTAGATTTCAATAGCTCGATCTCTCAGGAATTGTTTCCCAAGAAACTGTTCAATAGATAACTATTCAGCCTACCCTGATCAGTGTTTAACTTTGCTGTTATTTTCCTAATTTTATAATTTGTAGATGTGGATATCAAGACATTCACTTTACTGGGCTGAAGAGCTGAATGAGATAATTCACAAAATTATTAAGCAAAAGTACCTCCATAGAGTAGATGTTCAATAAATGCTACATTCCTTTGTCATCATAAAGTTAACCTTAAACAATATTTTGCCTTTCTGGTCAAAAGTTCTTTATAAAGTAATGACACTAGTTCTTTAGAGCTGTCTGTATCTAGGATGTGAGCAAGGAGGTAGTAGAGATAGATGTACTAAAACAAATATACAGTTTTGCTTTTCTTGTGGCATTTTGAAATTTTTTGAGACCAAGTCTCACTGTCGCCCAAGCTGGATGGCAGTGGTGCGATCTCGGCTCACTGAAACCTCTGCCTCCGGGGATCAAGCGATTCTCTTACCTCAGCCTCTTGAGTAGCTGAGACTACAGGCGCCTGCCACCACGGAGAGTTAATTTTTGAATTTTTAGTAGAGATGGGGTTTCACCATGTTGGCCAGGCTGGTCTCGAACTCCTGACCTCAAGTGATGCAGCCTCCCAAGGTGCTGGGATTACAGGCGTGTCACCCGGCCCCCTGTGGCTTTTTGATTAGGATCTTAAGCTCAGTTAAAGATCAATGTTGGTTCAATTGCCTCAGGCAGAACAGGTGTGTTGCACCACTATTGTTAGGTTTCTAGATCAGAGTCTTCACAGAGTGAGGATCCAGGTTTCTTTGCCATGGAAAACCACATTACTTCCCAGGGCTGATGAATGCCCAATACTAGGTTATCCAAGTGGCTGAAGTTCTTGGTTTTCAGTAGATAAAAATGGGTCAAAGACAGAAGAACAAGACCAATGAAACATTTTTTGGGAGTGGGGTGAAGGGGTATGAAAACCAATAAATTATTTAAAATTGTTGGCATATACATCTAGATTCCCAATTCCTCCAGGCACACAAGGGGTAAGAGTGAGAAACAGAGGAAGCAAGATTCGAGTGGCTAGAACAGGTCTGATTTCCTAACGCCTCTCCCTCAGGCACAAGGAAAGAAAACAGGTTGTAATTAGAGAGATGCATTCCAATACCACTTTTTTTTTTTTTAAATGCATGCCCCAGGGACAGGAGGGATTAGTTACAGAAGGAGAGATGAAACTGTAATGATAGCAGTCAAGCTAAAACTGCCCTAACTTGTTGTGTGTAGTAATTACATATCTGCAATGGATCTCAACATTATATTCTCTCAGCCACACCCCCACTAATTTTTCAGGTTTCTTCCAACTTTTCTGCGAAGCTGTATTACTGCATGATCAGCATTCTTTGCCTTAGCATACAAAGCCACAATGACAGAGTACTTATTGATGGACTGGTCAGAAAACAGTTAAATACAATCTACAGTAGTCCTCTCTTATCTGAGGTTTTGCTTTCCACTGTTTTAGTTACCCACAGAGGTCTGAAAATAGGTGAGTACAGTACACAAAGGTATTTTAAGAAAGACCACATTCACATAATTTCATTACAGCATATTGTTAAAATTTTTCTATTTTTTTATTGTTGTTAATCTCTTACTGTGCATAATTTATAAATTAAACTTTATCACAGATATATGAGTGGGGTTGAGGGAAGAAAAAACATCAAATATATGAATGGAGTTTGGTACTATCTACGGTTTGGGAATCCACTAGGGGTCTTCGAACATACGCTCCTCAGATAAGGGGGAACTACTGGATTTTCTTGGGCAGGAGTATGATTTGCATATAGAAAAAAATCACAAACAAAAAAAACACAACAACAAAGGCTTTTGAGAGACTGCTTTCAATATCAAGAGAGAAAGTGGAAAGCTGTGATGGAAAGCTATAACCAGGAGAGTCAAGAGGGGAAGCCCTACTGCACTTAACAGGAGAGAAGGTCAAGTAACCCCAGAAGATTGTTCTCTGAGGATTTGCTGGTGCAGATCAAAGATAGTGCTTTTCACTGCAAACATGTGAGCCTCCCCCTTCTCTGATCAAGGATGCTGTGGTTTTGATGATATTCACTTGATAAGGGAGTTTGGTAGTTTCACAGAAAATCGGAAATGTTTGTAGAAACAGGTTCCCATCTATGAAAGAACCATTGGGCTGGGTGTTAAAACTGAGTCCTGAACTTAAAGATCATCACAAACCTATGAAACATCATTCCCAAACAAGATAGCATAATAGTATCTAGATTACAAATAATATGCAGAAAAGGTAACCAAGTAAATAAACCAAAGAAATCTATCTTGATAATGCATAGCCTATTACTCTCTTTATGAGTGAGATGAATGAGAAGACTTGAGCAAGAATAATGAGGCAATCCAAAGGATCACATTATTTTAGCGTTTCTAAAATCTTCCATAACATGCCATGTCTTAGATTTGGATTTTTAAAAATTCGTTTCTTTTTGTTTTGTTTTGTTTTGTTTTTTAAAGATGGGGTTTCACCATATTGGTCAGGCTGGTCTCGAACTCCTGACCTCAGGTGATCCGCCTGCCTCAGCCTCCCAAAGTGCTAGGATTACAGGCGTGAGCCATGGTGCCCGGCTTTGTTTTTTAGATGGGGAAAAATTCTTTTCAACTCAAAATTAATTCCCTACCAAGGGAGTTTGTATCTTACCACTTGACCGAATATTGATGAATGGGTAGTTGGGCATCACCAGCTTGTTGAAGTTAAATTTATAGGTAAATCTTTTCCCTTTTGTTTTATGAAGTATCCTCTTGTTGTAATAGTATCTGTAAAAACAGGAATGCATGTCAATTTGTCTTGCCGCTACTGACAGCTTTAGATACTTAGGTAGCCACTGAGGCCGACAACTCTTGCTCTAGGTATTACTTACAAAAATCACTACCAATCTTTTGTACCCTGGCCCTCCAGGTAGATCTAGGAAACCTAAGAGCTTAATTTTCTCACTCAATTTTCAACTCAGCTCTAGTTTTTGCCTAGAGCTTTACAAAGACAACTTCACTTTAAGATTCTGAACACCTAGCCCCAAACACTTTCTTTTCCATCTCTAGAATTTCAATACTATAGCCCATTTCCTTCCGGTTGCACTGCATGTCACTAACTGCTTAGTTTCTCTTTTCTGTCTTGCCCTGGTGGGGGCAGACAGGTCACTAGGGAGACCTGATGTGGTTAGTCTGGAGGGCTAAGCTCAAAAGATAGACAAAGGAATGCAGAACTGTTTTATGGTGGCAGGTCAAACAATGGCATGCCCTGATCTGGAAAACAGCAGCTAGTGTGGCCCGCCTCACCTTCAATGACTCAAAGGGATGTGAAAGAACACAGCAAAGCCACTGCACAGATTTTACACATCAGGTCACTAAGAATAAAGAAAGGCAGGAGAACCTCAATGTATCTGGAACCTTTAGTCTTATATCTATGCAGGAGCACAGGTCATAAACTACCTTCTAGCCCCTTGAGGGCTAACAGGCTATGAAATTTAAGACTGACAAGGAGAAAAAAGAACCTGAGAAAACTTAAGGTGATCAATCTTTAGACATGTTGCAGCAGGCTATGGACTGACAACCTGAGTTCACAGACACAGTTCCTGATTAGATAGGTCAGCATCATTGAGTCTTCCTCCTGTGACTTGCTTTACCCTTTTCTAAGTTTCTTCCAGGGGATCCCAAAGAAAGAAATTCTAACAGACTCTAATAGAGAAGTTTAAACTAATCCTTTGGATTATAAATGAGCTCCAATCCATGTTTCACCATATACTCTCGCCCACTGTAGAGCAGAATCGGCTGTCTGTCAGTATCCAGTGCCAGCCACATTGGAATTCCCTCCTACGTATAACCAAAGATATGCCTTTTCTCCTCCTGTGCCTGTGCTACTCAGATTCAACAGCTCTTCTACACCCACTTTAAAGTGACACATTATTCACTAAGATAGTGTAGTCTTTTATTACCTGGTACCCTTTTTATCTAGCATTCACCAACCAGCTTAGTCTCCTTCCAATCTGTTAACACAGATTTGGGAATCCTTTCCCTCACCTGAGGGCCCGGCTCAGCTTGTCATAATTCATCTGTGGTTTGCATTTCCTGCGGCCCCAGAGGCGGGCCACCTCATCTGGATCCTTGATGACAAATTCCCCGTACTCTCCCTGCTGCCAGGCGATGACATGGCGGAACTCTTCCTTCTGCAGCAGCTCCAAGATGAAGTGCCACAGCTGGATTTGCCGGGAGCCTGGGGACGACTCTGTTTTGTAGGCCCAGTCAGGAAACTGATACCCTTTAAAGTGAGAAGGGCAAGATTAAGCTAGTTAAAAGCTAGGTATACATACCAGCACCCCCAACTGCACATTCCACTGCTGAGAATCTAGAGTGCTTTGCAAACATGTCGTAAGTACCCTTTCAGTCAGCTGGGCCTAACCACAATGGGGAGAGGAAAGCACAGAGAAGTCACCTATCCTTGTGGCAATCATTAAATCTGATAAGAGTTGGGCAGCAGCAACCAGATGTCCTAATCTTACCTTTTCATACATTACTAAATCTCACACCTACTTTCTATGAGGACATGAAAGTGCTAAAGGGAACAAACAGGAAAGGTAAACTATGTTTCAGGAAAATATAGCTGAAACTCCTTTTCCCTAAGGTTGGAACTATGTCTCTAATAGCAAAGAGACTCTAAAGCTTGGGATATGGGTGTGGTGACCAGACATGTTAAATATACATTCATAGGAAACAAGCCTACAACTGTCCTGGCAGTATTCACCCGGCCAAGAGGCTGTCAGTCACGGTCTGACATTTGTGAACAGAGCCCAAGTGGAGAGAACAGGAACCACTGAGGGACCTTCCAGGTACATCAGAGATGATTAACTTCTGCTCACCTCCACCTCCTTCTGGCTTTTCCACCATGCTACAGCCGGCTTTCATTTTCGCCCTCCTGCTGAGAGACACAAGCCACACAATTACTTTAAGATGCTGTTTATTTAGTATCCTCCCAAGAGTTTTCTGGCAGTCTTTCCCCAAACTTCCTTTTCCCTATTCTTCCTTCCTGATGCAGCTCTCTTTCTTTCAAACATGTCACCTCCAAACTGCTACTCCCAAGTTATCAAATGATGGGCCTCAGGTCATCAGCTTCAAAGCCATAATTATCTCTCACCTGACTTTAAACCACAAAGTGTAAACACTATCTTTAATATTTGCTTTCCTCCTCCTGACCAATCCTTTAAATGTAAAATAAAATAAAATAAAATAAAAAAGGAAGGTACAGTGAAATAGGTCCAAAAACGCAGCCAAAACAAGTCAAACAGTTTTTCTTCTATTACTAGTCAAGCCCACATGCCAAGATACACAAGCCTGAGTTCACCCAGATGTACCAGTTTAAAGGGTGAAAAAAAAACCAAATCCATCTGATTCCCACTCAAGAATGAACATCTGATTTTGATTTATTTTACTGAATTATGTGAGATGGGAGAAGGAAGACTCTTCCCAGTCAGAAACTGCCCCCTCCCCCTTGAAAAATACCCTGGGATACAGGAAGTAAACACACCATATGTACACTTACTCTATACAAGAAACACACACAAACACCCCAACATTTTTTTTGAAAAAATTCTACATTTTCTCCATTTAACAGGAAGGGGTGAAAAGCAGGCATTTCTGAAGCCCTTCTGGCCAGTGAGTGGAGGGAATCTTGCTGTGATTTGAATTCATTCCATCCAGATTTACAGTTCCTCAATAAATTTCCTGTTCCTCCCAGCAAGCAGCTTTGTGTCAATCATTTAGCAAAAAGGAGGCAGGGGTGAAACTGCCAGAGGGACACAGAGGCAGGAGAGGGCAGATCTACCCTCGCTGTTCCCCAGGGTAGACGACAGCCCCTTAGCATCCACATTAGCAGCAGTCTGGAGAGAATGCAGGTGCCTAAGTGGCCCCCGGGTAGGGATAAATTCCTTATCTTGGAACCTAACCTAGGATTCCTCTAGATCTTTTGAATATTTTTTCTCACCAAACACATTAAGGAGATCAGCAAGTGTCAGTCCACAAAACTACTAGCAGCAGAGGACAAGTACCCCAAAGGAAGGAGAAGACAGACACGGAACACACACACACACACACACACACACACACACACACACACACGAGATATACAATAACAAAATAACAAGGCACGGGGCTGAGGCAGACAGACACACAGGCACACACACACGCCCGAGATATACAATAAGGCACGGGGCTGAGGCAGACACACAGGCGCACACACACACGCACGAGATATACAATAACAAGGCACGGGGCTGAGGCAGACAGACACACACAGATACACACACACACACATACACACATGAGATGTACAATAATAAGGCACAGGAGCTGAGGCAGGAGCTTCCTCTCCCATTTTAGTGACAATGAGGGAGGAAAAACACGAATTTCCCCCACTGCTCCAGGAAGCTATCCTGGACTCTTAACTCCATTCTAATGCGCTGTCGGATCGCGAGGCCTTTTATCCTACCATAAAACTACCACCAACCATCACGACTATGGGGTTCAAATCCCGTTGCAACGATGACCTGACAAGGAAGCCCTCTCTGGACATTCCAGCTCTCCAATGTTTCCCATAAAAGTCCCTTTCCCAGGAGCCCTGAGGCACCTCTGCACGCCTTTCGCATATTCACTGCAAGGACACTTCATCCAAGTAGGGCCACTCGTCTCAACTCTGCAAACCCCCTTCCTCTGATCGCGACCACTCCCCGAAGAGTGAGGCATGCACAGTCTGGCGCTGCAGATTTCCCGTAGCAGTTCAGGGTCCTCCTGGCTTCCACAGCTCCCAGAACCTCCTTGCCATTCACCTCCCCGGCCGGGCTTCCCTTAACCCGTGGCCTCAGGGCTGCGCGGGGCCACCGCATGAACGCTGCCCTGGGTCCCTGTCGCCCCTCAGACAGACACGGGCTCCCACCCTCGCCCGCCCCCCGCACTAGGTGAGGCCCGGCAGGGTGCGCGGCCCGGCGGCCTGCCGCTATTCCAGGGACGCCGTCCCCGCCGGGGTCCCGGATCTGACCCAGAGGGCCCAGCAGCCGCGGCGAGGCCGCACTCACCTCTCCCCGGCACGGTCCGTCTTCGCTCCGGTCTCCTCCGCGGCGTCTCCAGCTCCTCCTCATCCACCCCAGCAGGAAGTGACCTCCTCGGCTGCTTTCGTCACTTCCATCCTCAGCAGAGAGGGCGGGGGAGGAGGAGGCGCCGTCCCGCCGGTTCCCAGCCTCACCTCGCCGCACCCAGTCGCGTCTCCCTTTCCTTTCTCCTTTCAGCAGACGCCGACTTCCGCCCGCACTCCGCCCCCTGCACGCTCCTCCCGCCGCGCATCCCGCGCATCCGCCCCGTCACGGCCCGTGCGTCACGCTGCGGGGGTACGTTACGCACGCTCATGGCTGGCTGCCGGCCCGGCTCGCGGCTGGGCCAGGGTCCTCCTCACGCTGAGGGGTGACGCGGCGCGAGGGGGCGCTGGGCTGCAACACGCTTCCCCAGCCAGGCCCGCGCCGTGAGGCGGAATGGACTTTACGGGGCGAGGAGCTGCCCCGGGGTCCCACCTGCCGGGGGAGGGGACTTCGCAGACTCCACAGGAAGGCCCAGGCGCCGGGGAACGGTCTCTCCCATACCACTGAGAGGCGGCCCCTCTTTCTCCAGAAAAGAGCCCTGCGACCTCCCAGAGAGGGGATCCCTCACAGTGGGAAGACGGGACCCGCAGGCTTCAGACGCAGTTCCCTACCCTCTAAGAAAGGGCCCTTTCATATACGTAAGAAAGAAACCGCAAAGCTTTCTTTGAAGCACGTCGCTTTGGCACTTTCTCCCTGGGAAGACTAGTTCCCAGCCCATTGCATTTAGTCTTAATTTAGTCTTCTAAGTCTAATTTAGTCTAATTTAGTCTAAATTTAGTCTTATTAGTCTAGTCTAATTTAGTCTTAATTTAGTCTAATTTAGTCTTAATTCCCAGCCCATTGCATTTAGTCTTAATTTAGTCTTCTAAGCAGCTTGCAAGTCCTCTCCCGAAGTCGTTAACACCCATGCCCCCTTTTTCTTTTACGTTTTGTTCCTGCTCGGGCAATTACAAATATACGCCCAAAGCATGTTTTCTCTTTCTCTTTTTTATGGAGTCTCACTCTGTCGCCCAGGCTGGAGTGCAGTGGCGCGATCTCGGCTAGCTGCAAACTCCGCCTCCCAGGTTCAAGCGATTCTCCTGCCTCAGCCTCCCGAGTAGCTAGGACTACAGGCGCGTGCGACCACGCCCGGCTAATTTTTTTGTATTTTAGTAGAGATGGGGTTTCACCGTGTTAGCCAGGATGGTCTCGATCTCTGACTTCATGATCTGCCTGCTTCCGCCTTCCAAAGTGCTCGGGTTACAGGAGTGAGCCTCCGCGCCCGACCTCTTTTTCTTCCTTTAAAGGCTCATTAAGGATAAAAAATCTCAAGCAGTTAAGCTTTACCTCCAGTCCCACCCCCATAAATCTGAGTGGTGTCCAGGCATAGTTTCACTCCAGAGGCAGAAGAAAGGGAGGAGTGGGGATCAATAAAGATTAAAAGAATTTAGAATAAATACGAGGGTAGGGGAGGTGAAGAAGAGAGATGGGGTTGAAGGAGAATTGAAGATCAGTTTTGATCAAATGGATCAAAACTTTGTACCACTGCTCTGATAAGACCTTTGCATTGTGTCAGCCACATGGAACTTGGGAATACTAGTTGTTATGAAAGTCGCTTCCAGTTTTGAATATGCTACTCGTCATTGTCTAGCTCTTGATAAATTAACCAGTAAATTGCTCCCTCTGGAATAACATTGTTAGATCTTTTCTAGTTTAGAAATTCCTACATGTAGGTGAACAAAACAAGGAGCAGAAGACGGTTACCGATATCTCTAACCAGTCCATTAGCTCTTTGTAGGAACTGTCTATATATTCTTTGCATCTTCTGTATAGTACCTAGAACAGCATCTTACATGTAGATGTCAGATGTTTGCTAGAGCATTCCTTTAAAATATTGGGGTTTAGCTAAATGAAGTCCTTTGCCTTCATGTACTAGCTTTGTGACCTTAATTAAGTGACTTAACTTCTCTGTGTCGGTTCCTTATCTATGTGAACATGATACCTATAGTATCTACTCACGTGATTGTTGTTATTAGCTGTGTTAATATATGTAGAGTGGTTAGAGCAGAGAATGGCATATTTTAAGTATGGCAAATGAAAAATGTTGGCAAAGATAATAATCATAAGAAATATGAGAATCCTCAATTTCTCATACTATGCATGCAAATCTTAGCAATTGTTACAACTCAGAAACCAGGGTGATCAGGAATGAGCAGTTTCTTCTGAAAGTCTGAAATTGCTCATCTTTGGCTCATAGCTCAATTGGCTGTGGTGAGAGCCAGCAAGGTTGACTCCAAGGATCCTGTGTTCTACAAAGGGCCAGAAGTCAGAGTATCGGGACCCTTTCTGCATATTTTTACTCAAGCCAGACTCCTAGGGTTCTCTGCTGCTGCTTCTCTGACTAATTAAGGTCACAAAGAATGTCTTGAGTAAACACAATTAACAGAGATAAACAAGTCTCTCTACCTGGCTGGAGTCTAAGTAGATATATTGAGAAATGTTTCTATTCCAGCAGAACTCAACAGTTTTTACATTAAGAATCTAATCACTGGCCTGAAACTTAAGAGGTGAATTTAGGTTTGATGAAGCAAACTGGAAATTCTCTAGTAATTAATGAGTTGTGGCTGGGATCCTCTCCTGTGGTGGTAGGATCTGGGGACATTCAGATGGCTAGGGACTTCTGGCCCAGCATACCCAAGGTCCCTATCCACTGTTTCCTTCACCATGGCACTGCTGCCTTCTACATCTGCGCAAACGGGTTTTCACAACATGGAGATTCTTCATGTTCCTGAAATAGGGAGAGCATGAGCTTTCTGAAAGCGTGGGGGTGGAAACACTTAGACACTTAACATAAGAGTCAAGACAGGTTGTAATCTCTCTTGAATTTCCACTTGCTCAAAGCTGTCTTTGTCCACTGATATTACCTTCCTACCCCCTTCCCACCCATCTTGGTATTTGTTCCGTATGTCTAGGATAAGTTTCTGTTCCAAACCTCAAGCTCTCAATTCCACTGTCACCACAACACAGCCATTTCACTGCTTCTTAAATTAAAAAAAGAAAGCACATAATTCCTAGAATTATCTTTCTTCAGAAAAACCTTTCTGGATCGGTGTGTATGAGTGAGTGTGTTTCTTCCCTGGCTTGTGCTTCTTTATTGCTCCCGTTTTCATTTATATGCTCCACACCCTGAACTAACCTGAACATGTATATGATGTAAATGCTTTCCTCTCTATTCTTGTAGTAGATGACTGTCTTACTCTAGCATCCGTATGTCATAGAAGTATTTGTTCTTCCTAGTGTGTTTGTCTTAGATTGTAGGTAGGCCCTCAGGGGTTACAGCCACAGTCAGTAGATCCCCACACTGCACAGAGCAGTTTCATGTCATCATTTGAGATATCTAATGATGACAGTTTCCTTCTCTGCTATCGTATATGCTGATGTGCTTCTGCCTTCTCCCTCAGTCCTCCCTCAGTCTCCACCTAAGTCTCTCAGTAAGAGGCTGGTGCCCTTTCCCCCAGTTTGTTTTCACTAAACTTGAATTCAGAATACCTGAGTTTTAGTCCCAGTTCTGTCCTTTGCTAACTATTCTCTGACAAGCCACTGACGTCTGAGGTTCAGCCTTCTCATCTCTAAAAGGGGACGCTATTGATGTCCTTGAGAAGGACAGAATGTAACAGCAGCTGCGGAGTGCTTGTAAACTCTGAAAGCCTTTACAAAGCTCAAGGATGATAACTCTTGCTGCCATCTCAGACCTCGCACTGTTCTTAGTATCAACAACTCAAATTTTACAGCAGTTTTCACCTAATTTTACAAACTTTGAGTGGGGATTTAATGTTTCAGATTTGGATAGCAATCTAATTCTCAGGACAAAAATTATTTTTTAGAACTTAGGTTCTGGAGTTTCTTATCTTATGAGTCCTAGCTTGAGGCGATACATTGTAATGACTTTGTGCTTCAGTTTCCCCATCCAGAAAATCCATAATAAGGATTTTTGGAAGGAAAAACAGTATAATGGTTTAAAACATTATTGATGAAGTAAAAGAGTGAAGGGAAAATATAAAATTGATTTATTTTCCACCCTTTGTGACTCAGTTTCCCCTTCAGTAGAGTGAAGATAAATTCTTATAGGAAAGAAAACTTTTATAATTTGCATTTTACCACATTGGACTCCACTAACTCATAAGATCTTGTGTTTTGGTTTACTTTTCCCATCAACTGAAGGTTGTTGTGAGGATAGAGGAATTAATGTCAGTAACATGATTGGGGATCCCCAGACTAAAGGTTAAATGAGTCCAAAGCAGAAGTAACTTTGCCCGAAGTTACAGCTCAGCCAGGAGGAGAGAGCCTGGCTGTTTATTTAGCAGTGACTTGGGGACTCGAGGACTCTCCCCAATTCCACATCCATCATAGTCCGCAAATACCCCCTCCTCTCATTTCCCTTTTTCAGGTGTTGGTTCCCCTCTCTCAAATCAGCGCAGGGGAGAGGGTAGTGAGAGATCATGAAGGAACAGAATGGGAGACAGGATTAACATGAGGAAATGACCATTTAAACTATTTTGCTGACACCCCTCTTCCTGCTGGCAGCCCAGGAGAAAGATTCCCCTGACCAAATGTGACTGCCGGAATCTGTATTTCTGAAGGCTTGCGTATTCCAGGAAGCTCGCTAAGTTAATTGGAGCAGAGAGCTAGCTTCTTCTGGTTTTAACATATCTAGGGTGTGTTTTCCAAGGTCTGTCATTTGTTCCCCACACTTACAATACCAGAAACCTTGAACTGTTTACCATGTAAACCTTTTTGCTTTCTTTTGTATTTATTTACTGTTCATATCCGGCTCTCACTGTGTTTTCTTTATGACTGTCCATATCATTTGTCATCCTAAGAGGGCAGAGGCTGTGTCTATCAGTATGTAGTGACCAATAAAAGTAATTACTGTAATAGAGACATAGGGATCATAGTCTAACAAATGCCAGTAATGGTTATAGTGAACAATGGAGTGAGGCTTCAAATCAAGTTAATTAAAAGACTGTCACTTTAAGAACATTTTAGATGAACTTTGCTTTCATAATTACCCATGCATGTATGGACTTGTAGAATCTTAGAGATGAGTGAATGTCGGAGGTCATCTATCTCATCCTCTCATGCAGTTGCCGCCAGCCTCTCCTTGAAGCCTCATGATGATGTCATTACTTTGCCCAGCAAACTAGTCAATGTTTTTCATCATAAAATATATCTACAAAGAGTATATAAAAATGTGTGTAGATCAGTTGAAGGAAAATAATAAAACACTTAAGTATCTGCCACCTAGGCAAATAATAGAAATTACTATGGCCCAGAAGTCTTCTTCTGCCTCTCCTGGATTTCATCCAAGTTCAATGCTTAGATCACCCAATTTGTAGAAAGTTCTTTCTTATATGTAGCTGAAATGTCTTCCATGGACTCTACACATGACTCCTGCTGTGGTGCTGTGATTAAATTTAGTATAATTGCATTTAATGTTTCTTCCATGTGACAACCCTTCAACTATTTGAAGACAAGTATTTTGCCAGAGTTGCGAGAAGAAACAGCCTCATCCTTAGTTCCTTTCCTCTTACAATGTGGCTGCCAAAACCAAACGCAGTCCTCCACAGACCTGGCCTGACTAGCAAAGTATAGAGTGAAACTCTTCCCTCCTTGACCTGGATACTTTTTTTTTTTTTTAAGATAGACTTGGATAGGATTGAGTGTTTCGGATATCATAGTACACTGCTGAGTTTATAGTCAAACTCCTGATGGCTTTCTTATAAGGACTGTTAACCCAGGTCTCTTCTGTTAAGTAGTATATAAACCTAAATGCCAGACATTTTACACCAATTACATTAATTCCAGTCAATTTTATTTTATTAATCTGTTATTCATTCCAGCCTGTCTATATCATCTTAATTTATTAGAATGTATGACTGTATAATTTGATAGACTACTTGGAGCAAGCATGAAAACAGCTTCTGCAGAGTACATTAAAACACCAATGTTAAATTATCCTAAATGGAATCAAATATTTTCAGAATGGTTCAGAAGTCACTGCAGGATCATGCAGTGTCTCATGAATTATTGTGCCTTTGATCTGTGGGATGCCAGTCACTAGTGTTGCAGGTAATGAGATTCCAAATAGCAGAGTGCTTAGTGCGTGAAACTCTGGCAGAGAGTTAAAGCCACTGTGGAAAGCAGAGAACATCAAAGTAAGCTAGTCATTATGTTGGCAGCGGGGAGAGGGGGGTGGGAGTTCATGTATGGTAGTTGGAAATCATAAGAAACTGGGCATCTATCATATTTTGGCATCAATTCAGAAGGCGGAACTTCTAGATACATGTATTGCCAGGATATATTTCTCTCAACAATAGATTATTGTAATGGCCTTGGCTAAGGTGCTTGCAATAATGTGTGAGGACCAGGTTCGTTGGCACAATATTTAGAAACTCACCATCATTACAGCAACAGGTCTTGATTTCGTAGCAAAAATCTGGGGTGCCAATACTTTAAGGAAAGAAGAAAAACTGAAAACTTGGGAGGAAAACACCCTAGCGTGCACCTCCTTCTCCTGGCACTTAGGAAAGCACCTGGGGCACAGAGAACAGGCCCTGTAGAAGCACACACACACACAAGTGCCATCTTGTCCAACTTCTCCATTATGCAGATGTTGGTTGCAGACCAAGTCTTCTCCTGCCCCTGCATGCCAGTCTGGTCTACAACAGTGCTAGTTTCTCTTAAGTTCCTTGTGGAAACTATTTTGCCCTCAGACTGCCCCTGAAGCCCTGAAACACAAATTGAACCTGAATGTTTTAATTAAACCTCATTAATTGAACTGTGTGTGGGAGGCATGGGTCCCTTGGGTCTGAAACAGGACTAGCGAACACTCAACTCTCAGTTACACAGTTTGTCTTACAGTGCCAAAATACACTGCCACCGGGAACGCAGTTACTTGCGGTAACTGATTTTTTGCCTCCCCTACTTCTCATTTACTCCGTGTAATTCGCACCTTCCCTGCCTGTGTCCTCTCAACTTGATGCAGAGAGAGGAGAAGAAGGAATTCAGCGCAAATCGTGAGAATCTCTAACATTAGGAGGGTGATCAGAATTTGGGGAACAACCAAATCAGTTACTTGACCTCACAACCAGTGACACTCATTAGGCTCTTGATTCTTCTCTATTCTGTAGAACATGGAAGGTCAGATATGTGGGGTTTTGTGTAGCAAAAGTGACTCATACTAGAATCCAGCAGTGCTTCATGTGGATTTGTGATTTGCTTCCTGCAATTCCACAGAACCAAAATCAAACACCATATCAAACAGTTCAATCTTATAGTTATTCATGTATCTTTATTTCTCAGTTGAAATTGCTCTGAGCATAAGAGAGCGTTATGGGTCAATTGGCCAGGTTCACCAAGATCATTCTTCTTTTTCGGTTTTGTTTTGGAGACAGGCTCTCACTCTGTTGCCCAGGCTGGAGTTCAGTGGCATGATCTCAGCCTACTGCAGCCTTGGCATTCTGGGCTCAAGCCATCTTCTGACCTCAGTCTTCTGAGTAGTTGGGACTACAGGTGTGCACCACCACATCTGGAGATATATATATATATATATATATATATATACACACACACACACACATATGTATACACACACACACACACACATATATATGTATATATATATTGTAGAAATGAAATCTCAGGCTGGTCTTAAACTTCTGGGCTCAAACAGTCCCCCCCTCCTTGGCATCCTAAAGTTTTGGGATTATAGGAGTGAGCCACTGTGCTCAGCCAAGATTATTCTTTGTTAGAATATAAATGGCTTGGTGATGTTAAATACTTGCTGACACACCACCTTTGCAAGTACTAACAGAACAGAAGGGATGCCCAGTTCTGAAAGACGTTTTTCTAGAAAATGCACTAACTCCTTAGATTTGTATAATAATATTTTTCAAAGCATTTAAAAACATTTTAATGATTAATTAATCCATTATTTATTTATTCATTCCACAAAAATTCATACAGAAGCTACTGTGTGCCACTCACTATGCCAGATTTTGGGGAGACAAAGCTTACAGAATTTGGTCTCCTCCTATTGTAATAGTAGTTCTATTAGCAGTACTCCCTGCAAATCTCTTAAAAGTGTGAATGATAGTTTTAAATGAAGTTAAATATTAAAGGTGTTCATATGTTATGCAAGCCAAACCACATGAACAGAGTAAACATGTGAACCAAGTTTAATGTAATCAAATATAACACAAACAAGTTCATCTAGTTCATTAAATTCTATTTGTGCATTCCTTCAACAGATATTGGTTGAGCAGCTACTATGAGCCAGGCACAGTGCTTTGCTGGGGTTATACAGATGATTGAAACACTGGTCTTGGCTTCAAAGAGCTAACGGGAAAGGTAGACACATAAGCAGACAACTATGACCCAATGTGGAAGCAGAGTTCAATGGTTCAGTAATCCACCCAGTAGTCATTCCCAGCCCTTTCTGGCTTCCAGAGCCCTCTTCCCATTATAAAAGTGAGAATGCTTTTCTAACTTTCCTCGTAACCAGGATAAGGGCAGGTTACCAAATTCTGGTCAGTCCACTGGAAGGATTTTAGGAAAGATTTTTTCACCTGAAAACAGAGAGGAACTCCTAACCCTGAGTCTCCTGTTATGGGCTGAATTGTGTTCTCTTAGAATTCATTTATTCAAGTCCTAACTCCCAGGACCTCAGAATGTGACTGTATTTGGAGATACGGTCTTTAAAGAGGTAATTAGGTTAAAATAAGGCCATTAGGGTGGAACCTAATCCAGTATGACTGGTGTTCTTGTAGGAAGAGGGCATTAGAACATGGACATTCAACAGAAGGAAGACATGTGAGGACACAGCAAGAAGAGGCCATCTATAAGCCAGGGAAAGAGACGTCTGAAGGAACCAATCCTGCCAACACTTCGATCTTGGACTCCTAGCCTCCAGCATTGTGAGAAAATAAAATTTCTGTTGCTTAAGTCACCCACTCTATGGTACTTTGATATGGCAGCTTTAACAAGCAAATACACCTTTCCTGGTTTTAAATGTTGTCACGTGAGTTTGGAACGACTGCAGCCATCCTGCAGAAGGGCCGAGAGAATTGCACAGAGGCTTAGAACCCTGACATCACGAAGGCAACCCTGGAATCATCTACTTTCAGACTTCTTGTGAAGAGACAATAAGTCACTATTGTTTCAGTTGCTTTAGGTGTGGGAGTTCTGTTACTCACAACCACAAGCATCCTAATTGATACAAGCAAGGATAGAGACATTGTGGTATTGCAGGGACACCAAGAAGAGGCGTCTAGATGACAATTAAGCTTGGGTCTTTAAAGATGTGCAGCAATTAATCAAATAAAGGACTGGACAAAGGGCATTTCAGGTGGAGAGGATAATAAGAGCAGAGAATACCAGATATGTGAGAGAAACTTAGTTACAAGCCTTTGTAACCTTTGGGTGCTGTAGGAAAAGTGTGGAGCTGAGAGTGGCAAGACCCAAGGCTGTGGAGGTTGGCAGGAGTTGGATAATGGAGCGAGACCTCGGTTGCTGCTAAAGAGCTGTGACTTTTTCTCTACTGGCTTGATCAGAATTATGTGAATGGAAGATAAATTTAAGGGATCAAAACTGGAGGCAGGATTCCAACCAGAAATTTTATGAGCATTTAGGAGAGCGAGGAGGGAACAGAATCAAGGCAGTAGAGAGAGGAATGACTGGTACTAAAAAATTCACAAGGCATATTTTGAAGATGTTGCATATCAACATTATTGTGCTGTATGGCAAATTAGGTATAAAAGATAAAGGACTATAATTTATAATGTAGCCGAGAACAGAAAGTTGAACTTTATCCTAAATATGTTCAACTATTTGAATGCTAAACTATTTTTATACTTTTTAATGAAAACTTTATAAAAAAAAATGTACTGTCCACTTCCCTGTTTTCTTCCGCAGAGTTTACTAGACATAAACTAACCTTTTCTTGATGACTCATGGTCATCATTATGAAAAAAGGAGGCATGATGCTATACAGGAAAGGGCAAAATCATGGTATAGAGGAAAAGATTTTGTGTTAGACATCATGCAATCTGGCTTTAGTTCCAGCTCCGCCACTCGCTAATCTGCATGGTCACATAAAAGTCACTAAGCCTCTCTGAGTATTTGTTTCATCCTTGGCTGCCCATTTCACTGTGTGGGAAAGGGCTTGCTAAAGCACCAGGCACCATCCAGTGAAAGGTGAGGATACTTTTTCTAAGATGAAGTGACATGTAACACAATGCTTGTCTACTTCTGAGTCCTATTGTCTTTTGCTCCCAAAGCAAATCTTTGAGGTTGTTTGGTATCCCTTTGCTCTCAAAATGCTTCCCTTTCTAGAAGGCCTTTCACTCACACCCTACCTTGCTCTTCAAGGGCCATGGGCTAGGAAGCCAGAGGTCAAAAATCTTAAATATTTTCTCCAATGTAACCCACTAAGGCTCTGTGTGGAGGCCCAAGAACCTGGCTTTGGTTCAATTCATGTCAGTTATTTTTGGTGCTTAAAGGCCTTTTTCACTTCCAGATTTGGTGCTGCATTCCACAGAATTGAGGTTGTCAGAGCTTAATTTACAGTTAAGCGGGTGTAACTACGGTGCTTTTATATTGCCAGATGAACTGTTCAGTTTTCATTCTTCCTGCTGAATTAGTTCTCTTTTATCTCTCTGTAATCAGATATCTATGATATCATGGACAGATCTATCCTCACCACCACCCACACACCATGACATAAATTAAGACAAAAATCTTGACCATAGGTTTTCAACGGAGATTTCTTGCATTCCCTCTTTTAAGGATTTAGGGTCCCTGAGTGTCCTCCTTCCTTCCCCTGCAATCTAAAGAAGTCTTTGACAGCACATTGAGGGGCTTCCAGCCCCCCAACACTATTTGTAGGGAGCCTAGGATATAAGGCCTAGGCATAAGCACATGAGTAGTTAATTTAAATCATAGTAGATAATTACATGAGAAGATGTATAGCATCATGCTTAAAGCCTGGACTTTTGAATTGGACCACTTGAGTTTGGGTGTGTTGCATATCTCTCTGGGTCTCAGTTTCCCCTTTTGTAAAATAAGAGTAATATTTTCTGGCAAAGAATAAATGTAATAACACATATAAAGCACTTAGCACAGATCCTGGTACAAAGTAAGTGCCCCTTAAATGGAAGGTGACCATATTGGTTAGAGAAACCAGTCATGGGAGAAAGTAAGGCTTACAGGAGAAGGATATGGATTTCTTTGGGCAAAAGGAGAAGACAGAAGTTGTTTGAAGATGGGGAGTAGAGTATCTCAGAAGAGGGTTAGGTGTTTGGGTAGAATGGGTTCTAGACACTGGGCTGGATTTTGGATTATCCACTGAGGACAATTTCTGGGTTCTGACCAGGCCAAGCTAGATCTGGGATGTAGAAAGGGGAGATAGCTGGGAGACTGAGGTTCTTTAGAGACCTAAGCCAAGTCTGAAAGTTCAACCATCACATCAAGAAACTCTTCATTTTCCCAGGTATCTTCCTTTTTCTCTCACACATCTTTCCTTCCAAGTCCCCATCAAGTTACCCTGTGTGGTGGGTTAAAAGAGGGCCATAAATTCTTCGACATGCCTACCTTGAGAGGTGGGATATATATCCCCTTCTCCTGAATTTTGGCTGGCTGGCCTCTGACTGCTTTGTCCAGTAGAATACAGCAGAAGTGACATTGTGTGAGTTCTAGGCCTAGTCTTTAAGAGGATTTGCAGCTCCCACCTTGCTGTTTTGTAACTCTCTTGAGCTGCCATCTAAGAAGTTTGATCACCCTACTGGAAAAACAGACCCTGAGACTACATGAAAAGGGAGAAGTACCCAGATGAGTTCAGCCTTCTTGCCACTTTAGGCAAGGTGGAAGACATATAAGCAAAGCCATCTTGGACTGTCCAGCCTAGCTGAGCCACCAGCTGAATGCCACTGGGTTAGTCCAGTCGATACCTTGTGGAGCCGAAGAATCACCCAGCTGAGCCCTGTCCAAATTCCTAACCTACAAAACTGTAATTTACAATAAACTGATTTCTGTTTTAGGCAGATAAATTTGGGGGTAGTTTATTATACAGCTATAGATAACAGAGCAAAATGTCCAAGTAAGGTTTATTTACAGTTTTTTGAGTGGGTACAAGGGAACTTCAGGGATAAAAAGGGCTCCCCATGATCTCCAACAAAATATTCTCAGAGATAATTATTAGAATGAGGAGTAAAATGAATCACATCATTGTTACTGATTAAATGCTCAATGTTCAATTAACCTGGGAAAGGCGGTTGACTAAAACTCACCTCACTCCTATAAGAATGGAGTCTACCATTCAAATTATTTCATGCTTAAATGAAAAAATTTAGAAAAATATGTGAGAGGGGAGGCCCTCCCCTCTCCTCCCACTGAATAATGGAAGAGGGTAGAAGGGAGCTGGGCTAAAAGAATTGGAAAGAGGACAGTTTCCAGAACTTGACAGTTTTGCTTAGAACCAGCTCCATTTCCTTCAATCATAAGTGGAAAAATAATAAAATCTCCACCCCAGGTATCTTGGAGGGGCCAGCCATATACATAGTCTGGGATAAGCAGGCACTATCTTTAAAACTCAGAACCAAACTCAGAAAAACTGAAGTTGGAGAAGTTCCTTGCTCAGGAGCTGGAATTCAGATGCTAGCTCTCCTGGCTCTTTTTCTGAGGGACTTTTCTACTGCATCGTGGTGTTTCCTTTACCCATGTTGCCGAGGACAGAAGTGTTTATGAGGAGTGATTATCTTGCAGTTCTCTGGAACTCCATTTCTTAGAATTTCAATCTTCTTCTCAGAGTGGTAACCTTCTGTCATTTTGAGAAGGTGAGAAAGAGCAGGTGTGTTCCATTATCTTTGATGAAGATGGAATCTGAGCATGGAGACGTGGGCTTGAACACAGTTAATGCTTTGGAGAGAGGCATTCTGATGTGGTGGGCAGAATTTCAAAAGGTTCAGTTGTCTGGCCTCAGGCATTTACCTTCTAGATGGAGATATGGCACCCGCTCCCTCTAAGCAAGACTCGAGCAACTGCAATATAATGCTGCTCCAGAATCAAGGAGAGATGGGGTAGAGAAGGCATTAGCTAAAGGTGACCTTGCAGAGGAGGTGTTAAGCATGAGCTGGGAAGGAGTGAGGGACGATATTCTAGGAGCAAATGCTTTGTGCAAAGTTTCAGAAGCAGAGACAAGCAATGTTCATGTTCAAGACATGATAAGAAAATTGCCTGAGATAGAGCACAGGCCCTCGCTGAGGAGGCAGGAGGGGTATGATTAGGAAATTAGAGTGAGGGAAAGAGTTATTAATAGTGAAGGGAGGCCTGCGCTCTTAGGGCCTGCTTGTTTCTATGGCTCTCTGGACCTCCGGTATGAGTCCTTTGGTCTTGAGACTAAGCCTCCAGCTCTTCCCAGTTCCATTTACATTCCCAACTCCCATCTGTATCTCCTATCTCAGCAGTGATCACTGTAGCACTCATAGTAGCCACCATTTTCGGAGTGCTAGGCACTGCACAATGCTCTTTCCCTGCTTTTCTCTTTTGACCCTCCTGGAAACACGAAAAGGGAGCCTGACTTTATAGATGAGGAATCGGTGAGACTCAGACAGAGCTGGGAGCAGGTTGAGAGAGGTTTGGTAACTCGCCCCACGAATCCCTCATCACTCATAAGTGGCAGAGAGCCAGGAATGAGCCCAGGCTGTTCAACATCAGGCTGCGTTTTCACTGTAATCCGTGTGGGCTTTGGTTTTGTGGATGGATGCAGGGTCAGCTACGTAATGTGTGGGGCCTAGTGCAAAATAAAAATCTGGTGTCCCTTGTACAAAACTTATTAAGAATTTCAAGATGATGACAGGAAGCACAGGTCGGGTGCAGGACCTTGTATGGCTGTATGGGTTGCCAGCACATAAGGCTGGGCCTGTCATGTGGGTCACTGTAGAGACTCGGGAGCATCAGTCACACTGGGTTCAGTGCTGTCAGCAGCCCCTCATTCCCCAGCCCCACTACCAGTTCCCCTCTCCTTCCTTCTGGTAAATCTCTCAGTAATCTCCTTTAGGGAGGATAGAGAGGAAGGAAGGCCAAGGAATGGGTACTGCCAGTTGGGAGGGGTGGACACAGTAGCCCCTTGGCTGATCTGTCTTCAAAGGACTCCCAGTCCCAGAAGCCCAGCAGGGAGTCGCCTTCAGCTCACATTTATGATGCATTCGGGATAATGTACTGTATAGATTGCATCCATATAATAAGATATGAGCATGATTAATAATCTGGGAATTCCTGGCTCTGCAATGCCCTTTAAGTCTCTATTTATCGAAGGTGACTGACTGCTAGCACTCTGCTAAGTGATGAGAGGAGGAGGCAGAAGTAAGGGGAAAGTCAAGGTTCTTGCCCTCAAAGAATTTTTGCACTCTGATTGGGGACACAGATCTCTAAACATTAAATAATTAGAAGACAAAGCCAAATAGTATATGATTACACCATCAATTAAATGTGACCAAATGCCAAAATATATGTCACCCAATGTCACTTGCTGAGTGGTGTCTGAAGGAAGGGAAACCAGAGTTGGCTCAAACAGATCAGCATGCAGGCAGGGCTTTGTGAGAAGGTGGTATTTCAGCTGGGTCTTGAGCAGGTAAGAATTGGAAAGGGGGACGGGGCAGTTCAGAGGTGGTGTGTAGGGAGTGTGGGAGTTTTAACAAATCATGAAGTCAGAACACAGGGTGACTGCGTGAGTCTGGGAGATGACCAGATGGGCTGAGCTGAGGGAGGGTACTGGGCAAAAGAGAGAACTCCAGAGTCAGACAGAGTTAGGTTTAAGTCTGGTTCTGCAGGGAACTAGCTGCCCAAACTTTCACGTTACTTCACCTTTCTGATCCTCGATTTCCTCAAAATATAACAGCATTTGCCACCCAGGTTGTTCTAAGGATTAAATGCAAGTAAAGCAATTAACATAGAGCCAGACACAAAGTATGCTAAAAAAAAGTTAGCTATTTATAATTATTTTGAAGATAAAATCCCACCAGTCAGTAGGATCAGATTATAAGACAACTACCTTGCTATCTTGCATTAAATCCTGGCTCCAATCCTTATTAGGTGGGCTAGCTTGGACGATATATTTGACCTTTCTGAGCCTCAGTTTTTCATCTGAAAATAGGGATGATAATGTCACCTCCATTGTGGGGGTTGTTGAAAGGACTAAATGACACTGTACATATGAAACACTTAGGACAGGCATTGGTGCATCATGAGAGCTAATGAATGTTAGGTATTATGACAGCCAACCCTCCCCAAACACTGCAAGGAATTTTTCTTATCATTCCCATATTGTTGTTGAGGAAACAAAGGCTCAAAGGTTGAGAAACTTGTCCAAGGCCACCCAGCCAGTCCCCAGAGAGCCACAGCTTCATTCCTTCCACGAAGGAGAAACAGAAACAATCCAGCCTGCCTTCCTCAGCCTGCAAATGGAAATTCATCCCTCTGGTTGCCAGAGCCCTCCGTGCTTCTAGAATAGCGCTTATTACAGCCGGACTTACCCTCTGATGAGTCCCTCCAGGGCAAGGCTGGTATCTTACTCATCTTTTGTGTACCAGCATCTGACATCAGCCAGCCCCTGGAAAGTGCTCGGAAATGTTTGTTGACTTGAAATGAAATGAGGTGATTGGGGTCAGAGCCCCAGCAAAAGTAGGGCTTGATATGAGCCTGTATCTGATGTGTCAGAGGAGAGAGTCAAAGATGTCTGCAAGGTTTCAAGTCTGGGTGACAGGAAAACAGTAGAACTGTTGGCAGAGAATGAGAAGCTGGTAGAAGCAGATGGCTGGGGTTTGAGAAGAAAGCATGGGGAGGGGTCATGCAAAGTTCAGATCCAGACAGGTTTTGATGGAGAGATGAGGGCCATGTAATCAGGATTCTGTACTGTAAACATCCATCTGGCAGTTCTCCACCCCGGCCTGTGTGCTGGCTTGTGACCTGACATTCAGGTCCCTGCCCTGGAGTTGCTCCTAATGGGAGAGACCTGAGCCACACCCAGGAAACCACAGTGCTTAGAACACTTACACAGCCACCTATCGCCGCCCAGAACACAAAGAGTATTTGGTTATGGCGGTGACGAGGAGGAGCCCTGGAGTGGGTTGCAGGGAGGGTCAGTCTAGGAGAGCTTCTTGGAGGAGGAAGAGAAGCAGGCTCGACTTTGGCCAGGAAGGGATGAGAATGAGGGTGGGGCTTGCTCACCGCAGGGAAGATGGGGGCTTCCTGCCCTTGGTTGGGATTCTGGGCATGGTCGCCTAATCCATCAGCAGGAGTGCTGGAAGCGGAGTAGATCACAGCTGCTGCGAGGGGCCTGCAATGAGATCTCTAGGGAAACGAGGACAAGAATAACCATTCTAATGTCCAGGATGGCTCCGTAGCTCAGCTGCCTTCTTATCTCCGTGCCATGTGGGCACCTCGCACTCCCAGCCCCTGGTTCCTCCATTCCCCTCCTTCCCACGCCCTCAGGCTGTGGGAGGAGAGCACTGCCATCTCCCAGCTGTGTGTGGGGACAGTGGGCCTGGCCACCTGCCTCCTCCTTCACCTCAGCCCCATCAGGGTCCCTTCCTCCTGGGCTGGCAGGCCCACTCTGCTCCCGACAGGAAAATCAGCAGCCCTCCCTGTCTCCCACCACCCCTCCCTCTGCCTTGCCCCAGCCCTCACTGTCTCCCCTGCGCTGACTGATAGCAATAGAACCCTGATAGGAAGAATGGAGGGCGTGAATGCCCTCTTGAGCTTCTGGCTCCCCTGTCCCATCCCCTGGTATCCCCCAGCCCCCTCCCTCAGCCCTCAGCCCCTCCTCCTTGGTGGCCACCCCAGCGTTTTCCTTGAGGCCCCTCAGGCGTGCCCTCCACGCCTACCCACCCTCCCTGCTGGAGGGCACAGCAGCCCTCTTGCCCTGCCTGGGCAGCCCTGTCCTTGGGGGCGGGGCAGCTCAGCTTCTGGGATTTCCCCAGCCTACAGCCAGCAGGAAGTCTGACTTGGAGAGGGGAAACCTTACTCTTGGCCTCTGTCCAGCTCCTGACAAGACCAAAGTTCAGGGGTGGAGCTGGTTTCTCTGGTCAGCTGGGGACTCCCACTGGCCTCTGCTTATCAGGACTCGGGGTTTAGGTCTTGAGCCTGGAGAGCAGGTCAGGGGCCGGGGAAGGAGGAGGAGGAGGGTGAGGGCTGGAGGGCAGTGTGGCAAAGGAGCTGCTGTGCCAAGGCCCCTGCCCACTTTCCCCAGGCTTGGCTTTTCTTGCCCCTGAACCCCACCGAATGGTGGGCTGGGGGCTCTTGGGACTGTCTCCCGTTCCTGAGCTGTGCATGCGTGCAGGCGGGTGTGGCTGGGTTCACAGTGTCTGCAACCTCAGGGCTGATAAGGGGCCTGCAGCGACACCGCCCTCTCCAGCCCTCCTGGGAACCCCACTTGTGACTCTGGAGAAGAGTGCCTTTGGGGGCACAGCGTACCCGTGGTCTCATTTCCAGATGTACAGGGGCGGGGAAAGGAGGGTGGCTGGAAGCTGGTCTTTGTTGGTGCCTCAGTCTCCCCTTCTCTGGGGCTGCTGCTGTGGAAAGGTGATAAGCCCTATGAATGGGGTGGTGGAAGAACGGCCTCCTTTTCCAGGGGCTCTGGCCCAGCAAAGGCTTCACAGTCAACACCAGCTCCTCTCTCTCCTGGCTGAGTCTCTCCTCTGCCCTTACCCCTGGTTGCCCTGTTCACTGGCTCCAAATGGGCCCCTGGGGACCCCTCAGCAGCCAACACAACAGGGAACGAGCAAGAGCCAGCCCCCGGGGAGGACGGGCAGACAACACTGGTGACTGCGCACATTCCACACCCCGCCCACCCTGCCCCGGAGCCACCTACCCCGTCCCTCCTGGTCCCTCAGACCCAGGCTGGGGGCCCTTTTTCAGGGCTCTTCTTAGGGTCTGGGCTCTCCCGCCCCATACCCAGGGCAGAGGGAAGAGAGAGAAACTGAGGCAACAGGGGGCAAGCACAGCTGGGAAACACGGGGTGGGCTGGAGTCAGGGTCCGAGCGGGGTGGGGACAGCACTCCAGAGCCGAGGACCAGGAGTTTCTGGGGAGGGAGGGAGGGAGCTGGGCGAGGGGCCAGCGCCCCCTGGTGGAAACTGTTGTAGCGACAGCCACCCCAAGCTGGGTCGCCCAGGCTGGCCGTTGTGGTCACGTGGGCTGTCTTTCCTGGACACTTGGGGTGGTATTAGCACAATCCAGAGGGGCGAGGAGCACAGCCCTGCACAGAGTCCAGGCAACAGCCGCTCTAGCAAGAGTTAGATTTAAGAAGGACTGTCCAGGAGTCCTTTTCTATTCTGATGCCCCTTAGAGAAGTTCCTCTACCCTGTCCATCTTATTTTCTTATCTGTCCAGCTTGTGGTAGGTTATCATGCCATCTCCAAGGCACCTTCTGGCTCTGGCATCTCGAGGTTCCAGGTCAAGCAGGAGCTGATGGTTTACATGACCTCTCTGGTATCGGATTTCCTTCTGCCTTGCCTGTGCTCACATCTGATTCAGCCACACTGGCCTCCTGTTCCCGGAACACACCACCATGTCCTGCCCAAGGGCCTTTACATAGGCTGATTTCTCTGCCTGGGAAGCTGGTCCTCAGATGCCTGCTTGGACTCTCTACCTCCTTCCAGTTTTTTCTCTACTCGCCTTCTTTATAGAGCCTGTTCTCACCATTTGATGTAAAATTGAAGCCACCCCTGGCTCCAGGTCCACAACGTCACCACCTTGTACCTTTTCCAGAGCACTTGTCACCTTCTAACATACGACATCATTTCCTTATTTATTATTTTTTTAGAGATGAGGTCTTGCTGTGTTGCCCAGGCTGGTCTCAAGCAGTCCTCTGGCCTCCGCCTCCTAAAGTTCTGAGATTACAAGTGTGAGCCACATGCCTACCTTCCTTATTTATCATGATTACAGTGAAGTTCTTTTCCTCTTCTACTAGGATGACCAGGTCAGGGAGTTCTGTAGGCTTTGTTTATGGATGTATTCTAGGCACCTGGGACAGTGGCTGACACAGGAGGAGCTCATTAATTATTTGTGGAGGGAATGAGTATACCGTTGAAGAGGATCTGGGCTGGAGACCGACAGGCTCACCCTAATAGCTCATAGTGTGCAGGTGTGATTGTGCCACTGTGACAAAAATGGGGTTTGATTGGAAGTGACCACATTGCTGATGAGGTACAGCGAGTGAGAAGAAGGCAAGGGCGTGTAGGGGAGAGCACAACATAGCTGGCTTCTGTCCTTTGCTGTATTGACAGACTGGCATCCAGTTTACCGAGACATTCTCAGCCTGATCCATGCACCATCCATTCTGAGAGATATTTCTTGAGAAAGGAGGAGAGGGGAAAGGTCAGATAAATTTGGAAAATGATACAGACCAGATTCCTTCTGAAATATTCAGTCTCTACTCCAGTAGGAAAATTGGCTTACATTCTTTAATCTGGTGGTTTTGCAATATATAAGTCCACACGATTCTATGTTTCCACATTCCTTTCTTTCTTTTCTTTTTATTTTTAAGCTGAGCTCCTGCTAAATTAGTGTTCTGACTCATCAGATACTTTGGGAAATGCTGACTTACAAGATGAGGCTTAACTCCCTAGCATGGCATTCAAAGCCGTCGTGGTTCTTCCAATGTCTCCAGACTCGTCTCAAACATGCCCAATGTTTCCCCCATCCCACTCGGTTCCTATTTGTTCACGGTTCTTTCAGCGCCCCCCGCAACTCCCACATCCCCTCTCCAAAACTCCTTCCTGCCCCAGCTGAAGCGCCCCTTTCCCAACCCTTCCTCCATGCATTGTGTACACCTCTCAGTGTGCTTTCCCATTCCCCTGCTGAGCCCCAGTTGCTCTTTTTCCGCCTCGGTTTGCTGCCTCCTGGAGCTGCTCTTCCCAGGCAGGGGCGAGGTCTGCTCACTCTGCCTCCGAAGGGCCCACTCCTTGAGCGGCTTCAGCGGACACAGGACCCACGCAGCCCTGTGGCTGCAGAGAGGCAAGGGACTCCAGCTCACTGCCTCGCACACTCCAGAAGAGGGGCCTTGCTGATCCCTCTGTTAGTGCTGACCGCTGGGTGTCTTTAATATCTTCCGGGCCATGGATCCTTCTGTCCCTTCCGAAGTGCTGAGCAGTTGCCATCCTAAACATGACTGGATTTCCCCAATGGACAAATAGTCGATGATATGTATAGATAATTCACAAAATTGAAATACAACTAAACTTTTGAAAAAATGTTCTAACTTACCTGTAGTCATACAAATACAAATCACATTTGATGCGATATTGTCAATAATGTGTATTAAGAACTAGAAGATGCATATCATGCACCTCAGTTACCCTCACTGGGAATACATCCCAAGGAAGAAAAAAAGATAGAAAACACAAGGCTTAAAAGTTATCCATTGCGTTTTTAAAAGACATTTTTGAATGTGCAAAATAACACACAGAAAAGTACATCATAAAACAAATGTAAGGCTTAACAAATTCCCGTAAAGCAAATGCCCAGTGTAAGCACCCCCATCTCATGAGGTGGACACCAGCAGCCCCCCAAGGCACTCTGTGTCTCTCACGAATCCCAAGGCCTCCCTGCTGCCGCCCTCAGAGAACCACTACTTGTTTTTGTTTAGCGTTTGACCCCTTCAGCATACATCATGAACACGATGATTTGGCTTTGCATGTGTTTGGGATTCACACATACATGAAATCAAGTGTTTGTGTTCTTTTGTCTCCAGTTTTTTTCACCCAACATTACAGGATCTTTTCCCAGAAATCCTGGGGTGCAGTATCATTCTGCAGACGAATGGGGTTGAATCGCTGAGTCACAGGGATTACTAGGGATTGTGTGTGTAAGCACCTAGCACAGTGCCCAGTAAGTGGTGGGCACTTACTACACGTTTCATACTTTCCTCTCCCCTACGGAGGGGGGCCATCCATCTCCGTCCCTGGAGCAGGCTCCTCCTGCTCCCATCCCAGGACGGGCTGGCTCCCCTACCTGCTTCCACCACTTCTTGCCTGCAACCTGGAATCCCGATCCTTTCTTCCTGGGCTGCTGAGGACAGGGCTCCAGTCAGCGTTTTATCCTCTCTCTGTGCACACAGCTCAGCCACTCCTGCGAGGGCTCCTCAGGATTTACTTTCAGGAAAAGAAAAAGCCGACCCAGGCTATGCCCGCACATGTGCCTGCCACCCCTCATTCTGCACGGAGGCCCTTCGAAACAGAGACAATAGCTGCTTCAAATTTCAGTCGGCGTGTCTGTACAAGCAAATGGGAACTGTTTAATATGTACTTCATGTGAAGATAAATACTCAGGGTTTTTTTTTTTTTAAATTTTGGAAAGAAGATGAGCTCAGGTGAGCTGTCCAGGGATGGGAGATGTGAGATGTAGGGGTGAAGGGCATGGAAACTGCCTGGCTCGGGCAGGGACAATGGTGGGCAGATAGGGACCTGAGAAACAGCCTTGGGGCCTCGTTCATGCTCTGCCCTTTAAAAAAATCACCTTCTGTCTCTAGATGCTAATTTTCAGTGCCTTGTGCCATTTTGCAGGGTGGGTCTTTTTGTGATCACCACTGTTGTGTCCCAGGTTCAGGAAGAATTCCTGAAAATTCTTATGGTCTAAGGAAGCGGCTTTATTGGGAAACTTACCAGAGAGGTTGGCAAGAAGAAAAGAGGATTGTGACCCTGCTTCTGTCATTGTGCCATGGAAAGGCTTGGCTGGGCCTGGGTGATTTGCAGGACACACGGACAGTGGGCTGGGTTCCAGAGGAGGGACTCTGTTCTCAGGTTGCTTTCCTTTCTTACAGGGCCAATGGAGAGAGTAGCCTGTAAGTGTATTATGCCTTTCTGTGTGTTATTTTTCACATTTAAAAAGGCCTTTTTGTTAAACACGTACTCTGAATGAAGAGACCCCCCAAACAGGCTTTGTGTGAGCAACGTGACTGTTCATTTACCCGGGTGTGGGCGGGCTGAGTCTGAAAAGAGAATCAGCGGAGGGCGGTGGGATAGGAGTTGGTTTGATAGGTTTGGGGTAAGCAGTGGAAAGTTACAGAAGTTAAAGTTCAGGGAGGTTTTTGCAAGCTGGGAGGGGGTCCTAGGGTCTGGAGTCACAAGGTTGACCAAGGTTGGTTACAAAAAATTGCCTTATCATTTGAGGAACAATAGAAGAATAAAGAACAATAGAAGAATGTTTCAAAGTTAATTAGGCACCACAGGGGTTGATCATTCTCCTTTTTGTGGTTTTCCAGTTACTTCAGACTTCCTAGTTCCAGGAACTCATCTGGAGCATAGGTGCAGGTCACAGAGGTCACCATGGCATAGTCCATGGTGCAGTCAGTCGGCCTAAAAGGCCTTATATTCCTGTCTTTTGATATTAGTAATACAAAGGAAAAAGAAAGGAAGAGTGGAGGGCAGTAGAGTATTAGGAAGGCCAGCACAGAGGGCTGATGGGGTGATATTTCTCAGGGCTTCTTTGAACGGGACTGGGGCAGTGCGGAGACCTAAAAATGGGAAAGAATTTAGACTGCTGGGGGATCTCAGGGCAAGGGGTTATGATACTGTGGGGTTGTTAGAAGAAGCATGTGTTGTATTGATTGATTGGTTATCACTTGTATACGATTTTGTAGGAATTGAGAGATCAGTCAGGAAAGGGTCCAAATAAGAGAAGGAGACAAATGGGTATAAGGGGGCCTGCTAATGGAAGGAGCCATGATACCCAGTTGGAGAGTGGCCAGCTGGATCCAGAATAACTATTTGCCTGATTAGTGAGCTTTTGGGCTCTGTCTTTTAATCTATTGATGGCATCATGTATGAGGCTAAACTGGTTTACATAAAAACAATGTTCTTCATTTAGGAATAGGCAAAGACCTTCTTTTTCCGCAGTCAGTAAGTCAAGACCTCTGCAGTTTTGGACAGTTGCAGCTAGGGAATTTATTTGAGCCTGAAGAAGGGATAGTGATTGAGTTAATTTTGCAATGCTTGCAGAGAAATCATTAGAGAGGCTACGGAAGGTGATGATTGAAAGGGTAAGGCCTGCTCTGCCTGTGCCGAGTGCAGTAGTCATTCCTAACCCTACAAGTAAGGGGATCAATGGAATGACCTGCTCGCGTCGTGTTGGGACCACAAGCGGAACAGGGAGGCTTTCACCCCCATTGGCAAGCTGAATTTAGGGAGTAAGAAAAACTAGGGTGTAAGTGCCTGTCCAGTTGGTAGGAAGGCAGATGTAAGAAGAAGAACCACAGAGGAAAAAACATCCTTGGCTTAGACAGAACTGGAAGTGTAAACTGAAAAGGTGAGAAACTGTTCTGGGAGGGCTGGGGTCTTGTACCCAGATACCAGGGGAACTAGCAAGGGCCGCGGCTGTTAGAGGTTGCAGTGGGGCTTTAAAAGACAAGCCAGGGGCTTGTATTCTATATGGAAATGGTTATGAAAGGATGAGAGGATAGCGTGAGCTTGTGAGGCAGGGAGGAGTTTCTTTCCCATGGTATAAGAACCATTTGCCTTGCGAAGGAAGTGACTGATAAAGCAAGTTTTCAGAGAAAGATTAGGTAGTGGAGATAGATGAGAAGGAAAAATACTGGCCTTGTTGGGGAGATACTGGGGTGTCTGCTGCCTCTTTGGCTGTTTTGTTGCCTAAGGCATTTCCTTGGGCAATAGAATCTGACAGTTTTTGGGGTCCTCCGTGGTGGATAACTCCGGCCTTGGCTGGGAGGAGAGCGGCCTTAAGGAGGGCCTTTATTAAGGGGGCATTGATAATAGAGGACGCTTGTGTAGTGAGAAACCTTTTTCTGCCCATATGGCAGCATGGTGGCATGGGATGTGGAAGGCATGTTTAGAGTCAGTGTAGATATTAACATGTAGTCCTTTGGCAAGACTCAGAGCACGGGTTAAGGCTGAACTCAGCTTGCTGAGAAGTGGTGGAAGAGGGGAGCGTGGCGGCCTGGATAATAGATGAGTGGGATACGACAGCATAGCCAGCTTTGACCAGTGCCAACCGACCGGGCTTGGAGGAGCTGCCGTTAATAAACCACGTGTGGTCTGGGTCTGGAATAGGAAAAAGAGAAATGTGGGGATATGGGGAGGGTGCAATATGGATTAGGGAGATAGAATCATGCGGATCAGGACTTGTGTTGGGTGTTAAGTGACAGGCTGGGTTGAAGTCAGGTCCAAGAGAAACGGTTACTGTGGGGCTTTCAGTGCATAAAGCTGGAGAAGGCGGGAGGCTGAAAGTAAGTGTGTAAGGTGTGAAGAGGAAACTGAACTTCGGAGGCTGTGAGAGCTATAGAGGGTAAGTGGGGCATAGCCTGTAATTTTAAGGGATTCTAGGAGTGTTACAGATGCAGCAGCTGCGGTGTGTAAACGTGTCGGCCAGCCTAGGACTGGGAGGGTAAGTTGTTTGGATCAAAAGGCTACAGGCCATGGGCCTGGCTCCGGTATGAGAATTCCAGTGGCACATCCTTTTATTTCTGCTGTGTAGAAAGAGAATTGTTGAGAGGAGTTGGGGAGTGCTAAAGTAGGAGCAGTCTCTAAGGCCTTTTTTTAGAGAATGGAAGGATGAATGGGGGAAGGATTTGGGGTCTATGGGGTCCGATAGGTTTCCTTTTGTAAGTTTATAAAGTGGTTTATTAGGGTGGCAAAACCTGGTATCCAGAGGTGAAAGTATCCTACGACAACACCTAGGAAGGAGAGAAGCTGTTGTTTAGTGGAGGGGATTGGGGATTGGGGTTTGGGAGATTAACCGGACACTAGCAGCAGGAAGAGCCTGTGTGTGCTGATGGAGGATTATGCCAAGATAGGTAATGGAAGGGGTGGAAAGCTGTGCTGGAGATACTAGGTATCCTTTAGAATCTAGAAGTTGAAGGAGTAGGAGGGTGTCCTGTTGAGAGGATTTCTAAGAGGGGCTGCAAAGGAGGGGATTGTTGATGTATGAAATAGGAAGCAGAAGGGTGAAAGGAGAGTCAGTTGTGAGTGAGGGCTTGGCTGAAGTAATGAGGGCTACTTCGGAAGCCTAGGGGAGGACCAGTCCAGGTTAACTGCTGGGACTGGTGGGTGTGGGGGTCAGTCCAAGTAAAGGCAAAAAAGGGTTGGGAAGAGGGGTGCAAAGGGATAGTAAAGAAGGCATTTTTGAGGTACAGGACGGAATAATGGGTTGTGGTAGGGGATATGGAGGCACTATGGGATGGATGGGGAGCACTGTCTGATTAATAAGGCGAAGGTCTTGGATGAGCCTGGAGGACTCATCCGGTTTTTGGATGGATAGGATGGGAGAACTGTAAGGAGAATTTGTAGGCTTTAAAAGGCCATGTTGTAATAGGTGGGTGATAACAGGCTTTAGTCCCTTTAAGGGACTAAAGGTTGTGGGATGGGATACTGGCGTTGAGCAGGGTGAGGATGATTAGGTTTTAATGGGATGGTGAGGCGCACATGATCACCTGCTAAGGAAGGAGTAGAGGTGTCCCATACATGTGGGTCGAGGTAGGGAGATGTGAGAGGAGGTTGTGAGGGAGACTTTGAATCAGGCAAAAGGGCAGCTATGAGATGTGGCTGTAGTCCAGGAATATTCAGAGAGGCAGATAATTTAGTTAAAATGTCTCAGCCTAGCAGGGGAACTGGACAGGTAGGAATAACTAAGAAGGAGTGTGTAAAAGAATGCTGTCCAAGTTGGCACCAGAGTTGGGGAGTTTTAAGAGTTGTAGAAGCTTGACTACCAATACCCACAACAGTTATGGGGGCAAGGGAACAGGCCCTTGGAAAGAAGGCAGTGTGGAGTAGGTAGCCCCATATCCATCAAGAAGAGGACAGACCTACCCTCCACCGTAAGAGTTACCTGAAGCTCGGCGTCGGTGATGGTCCAGGGGCCTTCTGCAGTGACTGGGCAGCATCAGTCTTCTGCCACTAAGCCAAGATCAGGGAAAGAGTCAGCCTCAGGGATATGGAGTTGGGCTTCTGGAGCCTTAGAGACAGCAGTTTGAGTTGGGCAGTCCAGCTTCCAGTGGGGTCCCGCACAGATGGGACACAGCTTAAGAGGAATCCCAGGCTGCGGGCATTCCTTGGCCCAGTGGGCGGGTTTTCAGCATTTGAAGCAAGGTTTTGGGGGAGGAGGTCCTGAAGAAGCCTGGACGCGGTGGGTTTGGCAGTCTGAAACTTCTGCGAGCTGAAGGAGTCGCTGGGGTCTGTCTTCCAGCCAAGGCAAGCAACGTAATTCTGAAATATGCTGCCGACTGGCGCTCCTTCTTGGTTACTAAACACCTTAAAGGTGAGGTTGATTAGTTCCTGTTGTGGGATTTGAGGGCCAGATTTTAATTTCTTTATCTTTTTTAATGTCAGCGGCTGACTGGGTGATAAAATGCATATTAAGCGTTCTTCGGGGTGAGAGCAGAAGTAAGGATGACATTTTAGTTACTCCAGGTGAGATTATAGGACTGGGTTAAGTATTGCAACTTTTGTATATATTTAGTAGGATCTGATGAAAAGGAGCCTCACCATTGGCTGATTTGAGAAAGGTTGGATAAAGAGAAGAAACGTGCACCCTAACTATGCCTTTGGCTCCAGCCATCTGTTGAAGGGGGAATTGTTGGGCAGGGGTGGAAGAGTCAGCCGTGGGACTAAACTGTAAGCCGGCCCGGGTATGAGGTTGGGAGGTGACAGGAAGGGCATAAGGAGGAGGGTTGTGGGCAGAGGAAGAGGAGAGAGGCTCCGGGTGGCATAGGTAGGGCCTGGATTGGGGTTTGGTTCAGACAGGCGGGGAGGAGAAAGGTCAGAAAGGTTGATGGACAAGGAGGATTCTGGGTTACTGGCAAAGGCAGGAAGGGCAGATGGAAGGGAGAGAAAGAAAATTTGGTATGGGTTGCATGGAGAGCAGAGATTAGGGAGGGGTTGGAGTGTAAAACAAATGCCTGGATGTAGGGACTTTCAGACCATTTGCCCATTTTACAATAAAAGTTGTCCAGATCCTGCAGGATAGAAAAATAGAAGGTACCATTTTCTGGCCATTTAGAGCCATTGTCCAATTTATATTGTGGTTAAGTGGTATTGCAGAAGAAAATAAGATGCTTAGGTTTTATGTCAGGTGATAGCTGGAGGGGTTTGAGATTTTTCAGATCGCAGGCTAAGGAGGAGGAGGAGGAAGGAATGGAGGGTGGGAGATTGCCCATAGCTTAAGAAGAGCAGTGGAGACGAGGAAGATGAGTGCATGACCAAGCAGCTCAGCAGGTGTCCCAGACTAAACCCTGGTCTGTACCTGGGGTGAATCAGTTACAGGGGGCATTCCCCATGTTGATCCTTCACCTACAGGAGCGAGTGAGTGACCAGAGCAGACGTCTCCACAAAGATCAGTCACTGAGGGAAGGCTCTCTTTCCGGTTCTGTGACCTACATAGGATTTTTTTCTGGTCATGAACCTCATGGAAAGTCCTGACTTTCTTGTCTCCACTGAAAGGGAGAGGAAAATGAAACTGAAAGAAGATTCAGAAGTGCTACACGTCCACCATCTCAGGCTGAGAGGCAGGGACGGCCATGCCCACTTTACAGAAAAGAACACCAGCTCCGAAGGGTGCCGACGTGAGGGTGGAAATGGAGCCAGAGACATAATTGAAGGAGCCGGCTTTGCTCTTGAATTGGGCAGCCTGTCTCAGTTCTTCAAAGAGGACTCCACATCCAGGGGCTGAAAATCCTCCCCAGGGCTGGGCATGTTCCCTTAATGAGCCTCCCAGACCCAGAAAAACACCTGTCTTCCATCCTCCCTCCCCTAGCCAATCTGCCCCCACTTCTCAGAGTCAGTCTTGGGGGTGAGCAAGGCTGCCCCCTTCTCCTCTTTGAGGCTGTTTTACCTCAAGAACTCATATCTGAGGCACAGACCCCTCAAGGGTACCCCATGCCCCTGACCAGGGATAATCCACACACTCCCAGTCCCAAATAATTCTCACCCAACCCAACTCAGACATGAACCTCGGCGGCACCACCCTAATCCTGAGCCTAGACCCCTCCTACATCGGGATCCCACCCATGGTTCCCACCTGAACTCATTCTGCCCTGGAAATTGGCTTCGAATCGCTGAATTCAGGGTCACATGGTTACAGCAGGACGGCTGCCTCGGCCTTTCACCTACCACCCCCTCCCAGTTTCTCTGGTTCTAACCACTCCTATCTGCCCTGTGGTCACTCTGGAGAGAAAGGGTTTAGAGCAAATCAGGAGAGACCTGTGTGGAGAGAAGACCGCTTCCTTCAGGTCCCTCCATCCCCCATCCCCGTGCCTCTGTTCCTCCCACACATCCTACATCCCCTACCAAATTATTTCCTATAAGCAGCAGCCTTCAATATGTGTGTATATACCGTACGTATCTATGTATCTCTATGTATATAACATACAGATTCTGATTGTAAAATATTTGCCTGCCTGGATCCAGGGAAGCCCCAGTCGGCCCCAGGTAACACAGGTATGAAGGGGACCAGTGCTTCTTCCCAGCAGAAATGGTTCCATTCACAGGAAAAGTGTCAGATACCTTTTAAGTGGCTCTTCAAGATGGCCTTCACAAACTGCTTTCATTTCAAAGTGTCTGATCTTGTTCTTCTGGGCTGTTAGACTTTGGCAAGTGGGTGTAAGTGGGGATACTGGTCAGCATCGTCTCTACCACCCTGGGAAATTACATTTGAAAGCAGTCTCCTGGAAGGCATGATTACATGCCCCACACAAGGCCAGGGAACGCATCCCACCTCGCGGAAAGCACCTGCTGACTGGTGTGGATTTAGCATTAGGGACTCCAAGGTTGGCTACACAGAGGCCTCTGATGTGGCCCAGATTCCACTTTAACCACCATTTCCTGCAGGTGAGTGGCAAGTCATTAGAGCTGAGGTTTTTCAAGTCATTAGAGCTGAGGTTCTTTTCTCTGGCATGACACCAGCAGACAGTGGCATGGATCAGATGACCAGGAAATTGATCGGCATCATTGAAACCCCGTTGGCAACAACTCTTCAAATACCCTAAAACATACTCTGGAAGAATTGCCCTCCAGAAAATGAAAAGGTGAGAGCCACAGTTGGAGCTGAACTCCCAGGAAGCTTCAACGTGTGCAGGAGCTTGGCTGCAGCCTGGGGACTTCTAAGGGAGCTGGTGTGAGAGGTCTTGTCTTTTTTTTTTTTTTTTTTTTTTTTTTTTTTTTTTTGAGACAGAGTCTTGCTCTGTTGCCCAGGCTGCTGGAATGCAGTGGCGCAACCTCAGCTCACTGCAACCTCTGCCTTGTGGGTTCAAGCGATTCTCCTGCCTCAGCCTCCTGAGTAGCTGGGACTACAGGCGGGCACCACCACGCCCAGCTCATTTTTGTATTTTTAGTAGAAATGGTATTTCACCATGTTGGCCAGAATGGTCTTGATCTCTTGACCTTGTGATCTGCCTGCCTCAGCCTCAAAGTGCTAAGGTTACAGGTATGAGCCACCAAACCCAGCTGGTCTTGTCTTTTTTAAAGGCAAAACAAAACAAAAAACAAAACTAAACAAAACAGCCAAACAGGGCTCTTTCCACCTCTTCGTTGTGCTGCGGTATCTGTCTCCCATCGTGACTTCAGTGGACTGGGGGGTCCCAGAAGCCCTTGCCACAGTTTCTTTTGTTCCTGGGTTAGGTGGGACCCATGGCCTTCCGCATGCCTATTAGCATCTCGGTGCACTCATTCATGCCTTTGGGACAATTCTTTATACAGAGCCCCGGCTTCTATCTGAACAGACCATTTCATCCTGTGGGCTGCCCAGCACGGAGGTCTGTTACTGCCCTCTGGTCGCTAAGTGTTCAGGGGACCTTCAATCTTCATGTAGGTTTGGAATTCTTCTCCACAGGAGATTGTTTCTTCTCTTCCATTAATTGATTCATTCAATCCTGTGTTGACATTAGTAGGAACTCATTTATTTTAATCTTTGGGTTATTAATCAATACTGCTTTATTTTGTGGCTCAAATAGTTCCCATTTTGGCCATTGGCTGTTCTGTAGCAGGCTCCTGTGTGTTGCTGTTCGGCCCTTCCTTACGTTCTGCTTCTGGCACTCTGAGCTCACATTATACATTTTGTTTCAGTCCTAGAATCAACAATCAGCCATTTCTCCAAAGAGGTCTAGTTCTGTTTTGGGGGCTGGGTTGGCTTTAGAACCAAGATCTAGACACAAAGTGTACTTGCAAGCATTCGGAGTGGAGAGAGGGATTTCCCATCTACAGACACACGTGCCACCTAAGTCCGTCAGGACTTATCATTTGCCTGCTTTGTTGGACATGAGCAGACTTTAAGGGCACAGATGGGTTAGCAATTCATCACAAATGTCTTTAGAAGGGAATAAGAGTGGTTGAAGTAAAAGCCGCTGAAGGAAATGCTATTTGGTCCTCCCCAAATATGAAAAAGTTCAGGTATTCAGCAAAGAAAACACAGTGAGAGTCTGTTGTTTGCTACTGGGCAAGCTCAGTAATAGTTGTCCTAGCACAGATGTTCTTGTACAGGCCCGTTGATAAAGCAATCAAGATTGCATTGGAAGCGCAGGACAAGAACAAGTACTTCGGGGCCAGACTGAGCTGGGTTTGAATCCTTACTGTTATTTATCTGCCTGGGACCTCGGACAAATCACTGCTTCTCCAAGCCTCACTCTCTCACCTGTAAGGTGGACATAATGATCATTTCTACTTAATACAGTGGTTTGAGGATACATGAGTGCATATCAAGTATGTAGCCTCAGCCCCTGGCACATAGTAAGTGCTTAATAAATGTCAACTCTCTGATATATGGCAGGGGACCCCTAGGCCAGGAAACACTTAAGCAGAAGCCCGAGGCCCATAAAGCCTGTTGGACACCCACACATATTGTGTTAGCAGAGCAGATTTTGGCTTTTGGTAGCAACTGCTTTAGGATATAGGTCAAAACTAATTTAAGCCCAAATATAGGAACACCCAGGCAGAGCAATTAGCGGTAGATATTTTTCCCAGATTGGGGTGGGCATGCTGCTGCTTGACGGCTAGATTCTGATACATGAGCCCTCCTGGATCTGCCCACTCTACAAAGAATGGGATCAGTGGACTTCCCTTCTTTCCTCCGCGCATTCCCTGTGCAGAAGGTCCAGGGGAAAGGAGGGGTGGACAGAGAGCAGAGTGTTTACATGGGTGTGATGGGCAGAGGCCAGCTCTCCCTCCAGGTCACGAGGAGACTCAGGGCAGATCTCAGTAGGTGGAAGGGTTCAGCCCAGCGAGACCCATCTCTGCATATAACAGATTCTTCCATGTCCCCTATAGGGAGTTTTTGAGGACTTTGGCAATAATAGCCAGCATCATTTGTGGGGTCTGATGGTCTCCGTAGGCCAGTGGAAGACAAGGCATCCACTCCTCAACGGAGCGGGCGCCGAGGGAGGGTCTTGGCAACAACAGGGCTGTGCTCTCCAAACAAGTAGAAAACAGGAGGGAGGGGCCTCTGGCTCATTATTAGCCTGGTCTTAGCTCTGATTGGCAGTTTGGCTGGTGAGGCTCGTGGGATCATGCTACGCCCTTGAACTCCACCCCAGAGACTGCGACCCCGGGCAAACATTTCTTCAGTTACCCCACCGTTTCCTAATGTTCATTGAAGTAGCTGCCCTTTAATGACCTGTTGAATTATTCCAGTCTTTTAGATACAAATATATAATTTACTCTACTTATCCATTTGCTTAGGTTTAATGTGATTTCATTCTGATGAGTGAAGAATCCACCGTGTTTTCGGAGGGACACATGTCTTAGACATACACATTTACATTTTTCTTTCATCGTAAATGGATTTCAGTGGCTTATATTTTAAAATACAAAAGTGAGTTGGCTGAGGAATTAGTGGGGGTATCTCTCCTCAGGTGTCTCCTATCCTTAAGGAGAGATTTATTCATTTATTCATTTTTAAAAATTTTAATTACATTTTAGGTTTTGGGGTACATGAGAAGAACATGCAAGATTGTTGCATAGGTACACACATGGCAGTGTGATTTGCGAGATTTTTTTTTTTAATTTAAACATTTTAGTAAGGGCAGGGTCTTGCTATGTTTCCCAGGCTTGAACTCCTGGCCTCAGGCAGTCCTCCCACCTCTGCCTCCTAAAGTGCTGGGATTACAGGTGTGAGCCCCTAGCTGGCCAATAATTTTATTTTGAAAGAAAATTTGGAAAATTTAAAGCCACAAGGGGGCGCCCTAGACTGTGGTCTGGTGGTAAAATCAGCACCTTCATAATGGAGGAAGGAGCTCCTAGATGCGGGGTTCAGAATGGAATAGGAGCACCAGCTGAGCAGCTGCAGGGGCGCTCTCTGGGCACGCACAGGGCCTCACTTACTAAATGCAGACACTCCCTGAAGTGGGTGCTTGTGCCACACTGTGATGAGCTCACAGCTCAGGCAAGTTCAGCAATCTGTCCAGCATCACTTAGATAAGTGGAAAATGAGATTCAGACCCAATTCTGTGCAGTTCTAAAGCCCAGGCTTTCCCAGGCCAGCAGACGAAGGCTTTGGCCTATCTGGGGAGGGCTTGATACTCAGAAGGCGCTGGTCAGCGTGGAAGCGAGGCTGATGGGCGTGTGTCCTCGGGAGGAGGGTCACAGGCATCCTCCCACCAGGGAAGTGTTTCCAGCCGGGGTCACAGAGTCTTGGGGTGTTCCTGAATGTGGGGGAAACAGTCCCTCACCCTGTCCATTTCGGAGTCTGTGTCCAGAAGAGCCCTTGTGGTTGCAAAGAGACTTTCTTAATAGGAAGAGGTGTCCTAATTCTCTGGCATGGTATCTGTCCCCAGAGAGTTTTATTGTAAATGAGGGACTTGGCATTCTGCTTCATATATAGTCTCGACTTACTTTTGTCACCATGAGTGTATCATCAGGAATTATTGAATTTTGTAAGAATGTAAAGTTTTTGAGCCTGTAGTAATGAGAATAAGATGGTGGACTTTGAAAATCTCCCTCTGAGAGGTAAAGTGTCTTGGGGGAATTAGTCAGTGCTCCTGAAAACAGGGATGAGAAGCTGTGGCCCTGGGGAGGCCAAGAACCAGGAAGCTGATGTTTATCAGGATGGGGAGAGGGGCTGGAAGAGTCAGGAGCAAGATAAGGGTGGCAAGCACTTTCTGAGCATTTATCTAATGAGGTTGAAATTGCTGTCCCCATTTTACAGGTGAAGAAACTGAAGCTTAGAGAAGTTACATATCTTGATTAGGGTCAAACAGCTAATATTTGGCAAGCCTGGGACCTGAACCTGGTTTGGCGGGTGCCAGCGTCCAGTCACTTTCTCTAATGCCAAATGGCCTCTCAGAAACCCGACACCTCTAAGTGCTTCCCTGTTTTCCTCAAACCCAGGAACTGTTGGTCTTTTGGGCAATTCTGAGCGCAGCCACTAAGTGGCGACATTGCCCAACTATGGCTCAGCTCTGTTTCTCCTGGGAAGAACGGGGGAGGGACGGAGTAGGAGTTGCCTTGTTGTGCATGAGGCTGTGCGTGAGGCTTTCTTTTATCTATTTAGATCCTCCCAGCAACCCTGCAGAGGAGGTATTATCCCATTTCCCAGATGAGGCCATTGAGGAGCTGCTGGATGATAGAGCT